>JAJMKQ010000248.1:0-106253 GCA_030569395.1 Petasospora rhodanensis
CTGTCCAAAGAGGCCACTAACTACGTCCAGGCCCAGATCGCCGCTCTCAACGATGAGCTGTACGCTCTACAGCACTCGATCTGGGAGAACCCGGAGTTGATGTACGAGGAGACGTTCGCCCATGCCACACTCACCGGGTTCATGTCCAAACAGCCAGGCTGGGAGGTCACCCCACACGCGTACGGTCTCGACACGGCGTTTCTGTGCGAGTTCAAGCACAAGCCAGAGCAGAACAGCGCCGTCATCTCATTCAACTCCGAGTTCGACGCGCTTCCAAACATCGGACATGCCTGTGGACACAACCTCATCGCCGTGTGTGGTGTCACTGCTGCCCTTGCCACGTCCATGGCCATGACCAAGTTCGACATCGCCGGTACCATCAGACTCATTGGCACCCCGGCGGAGGAGAGTGGAGGCGGTAAGATCAAGCTGTTGGACGCTGGTGCGTACAAGGACGTGGACGTCTCACTCATGGCCCATCCAAGCAATGGGGCAGACGTTGCATACGGATTCACAAACGCCAACCAGAGATTCAAGCTCGAGTACTTTGGTAAAGAGGCCCATGCCGCTGCCTCGCCATGGCAGGGTGTTAATGCCCTCGATGCGATGGTGCTCATGTACAACTCTGTCAGTGTGCTCAGACAACAGCTGATGCCTAAGGACATTGTCCAGTGTCACGTCAGTGAAGGTGGTCATGCTCCAAACATTATCACAGGTTACTCCTCTGCCACGTTTGCAGTTAGAGCGCCAACTCTGGCAAGACTGAGGGAGATCCAGGCCAAAGTGATCAACTGTGCCGCTGCTGGCGCATTGGCTACTGGTTGCAAGTACAAAGTCACATACTTGACCAACTACTACAACATGGTGTGCAATGACGTGTTGGCCGAGTTGTACAGCGAGTGCCTCTCCGAGAGACTGGGTAAGGAGATGAAGCCAATCGATGAGGATCGTCGCACATCGGTGATCAGCGCCTCCACAGACCAGGGTAACGTCTCCTGGGCCGTCCCAGCGCTCCAGCCAATGTTCCAAGTTGTTTGTCCAACTGGACCACACACGAAGGCATTCACTGAGGCTGCATCTACTGAGCAGGGCCATAATTCCGCCATCACTGCCGGTTTGGGGTTGGCGTTCACCGGACTCGAGTTGTTGAACGACGACAAAAAACTCGCAGCTGTTAAGGAGTCGTGGGCCAAGGACATGGACTACAACAAGAAGATGTTCAGTGATGCTTGTGAGCCTGTATCAGATCTGTCTGTTTTGCAGTACAAGGAATAAAAGTGTTATTTATAGAGTTTCCAGTCCTCAGGCGTAGCCATCTTCAAGTTCTGCAGAGCTCTTGGATCCATCAAACCAAGGCCAATCTCATTCAAGATCTCCCTGTCTCTGGACCAAGAGAAGAGTTCTGTCAACTGCTTGTCGCCCTCACCCAACATGATGTCTTTGATCACTGTACCGAGGCTTCCAAACATCATGAACGCGTGTCCAGAGTCGCCAGCGCCCACAAACAGAGACTTGTCCTCGTAGTAGGGGCAGTAATCAATCAAGAAATCGTTATCAGCAGAGTCAGAGTACCAGCACAGTCTGGTCTTGACAATGGTTTCCACCTCTGGCAAAAATCTCTCAATGAACAACTTAATCCTCAACAGTCCAAATAGTGGTACGTTGGTCTCTTTCTCATCGGTGTATGCAGTCTTCACCTTGGAAATACCATCTTGAGGATTAGTCCACTTCAAGCCTCTGTAACCAATTTTCAAGTACCCTTGTGTCACTGGGAAACCGTACAACCCACCCATGGCACCGTCTCTCATCTTGTACGTCCAAGAAGGGAACTTTTTCATGTCAAACTTCTCCTCGAGACCCTCCTTGACTTTACAGATGGCCACAGTACCACCAGTTGCTTCAACACGCTCAGCAGCTTCTGGCACGAGTTGTGGAAGCCATGCACCTGCAAATACTGCAACCTTGTCACCGAGATGTTCTTCACCAGAGACCAGCTTGACACCGGTGCACTTCTTGCCCTCAAACAGCAAAGTATCGACCTGTTCACCGAGATGTAGGTGCAGTCTGTCACCGCCAGCTCTCTTGCATAACTCGAGCACCCAACGACAACACTTATCAGCCACCATGATCCCTCCCGTGGTATCGAGAATTCCTTGCAACTCAGGTCTCTCTCCGAATGGTTTGACGCTCATGGGATCCAGACCTTTCTGCTGGGCCTTCTTCTCCGCGAAGAGGTCATTGACATCAACAGCCTCATCACCAAGCTTGACCAACGTGTCCCTCTCAAACTCTGGGAGCTCCTTCAGATCGGTCAAGTGGATGTTTCCGGTGTTGACATAGACGGGATCCCCGCCTTCCCATCCTTCTTCCTTGATCTGCTTGTTCCACTTCAAGAACACCTCACGGCTGTCCAGAGCCATCTTTTGGTAGTGCACCTTGTCACCGTAGGCGGCTCTGAAGATCTTGTTCATGTCTGAAGAGGCAGAGTCACAGCCTGAGAAGTAGGAGTACTTCTTCTCTTCGTAGTCAGTCTTATCAATCAGGTGCACCTCATGGTCGGTCTCATTAAGGAGCGCGAGCGTCGTGGAGAGGCCGTAGACACCAGCACCGACGACGATGATCTTGAGGGGCATTGCTGCTGCTGCTGCTGCTCTCGCATAGTCTGGCTGTAGAGGGTAACCAGTGGGCACCTCAGAGATTATAAATCCCCAGATCTGTTGTTTCGGGAAGGTCCCGGCGCGCAGTCCGACGCGCGATTACCGCATTAGGAAGTACCGCCGGGCGGAGAGATACGCCGATACGCCCCCCTGATGGGGTTCATGTGTCAAACGCTAATCGCAAGATAGCGAGCGAGTGGACGGGGCTGGATTTATAAACGAGCAGGGACCCCCGGGTCTCCTTCTGCTGATGATCTGCTGATGATCAACTCAAGTCCCCTCCAAACAACAACAACAACAACAATGTCTCACGACGAGAAGCACAAGGACAAGATCGACGCCAGCAGCGTGGGTGAGGGTGAGCTCTCTGATGTCAACCCTGTTCTGTCCACGGTGATGTCCCCAGATGGTGAGCTGATCGATATCCGCTTGAAAGATGTGGACGAGGCCATGGCCTACGCGGACGAGCTAGAGGACTTCGAGTTTGACCCAAAGATTGATCGCAAGGTTCTCCGCAAGATTGACTGGGCCGTGTTGCCTGTCGTTGCTGCATTGATGTCTTGCCAGCTAATGGATAAGACCACCAACTCCTATGCTAGTATAATGGGGCTGAAAGCAGATCTCAATATGGAGACTGGAAACGCTTACAATTGGGTGGGCTCTTCTTTCTACTTTGGTTACCTTGTGTTCGAATATCCAGCCAACTACCTGATCCAAAGATTTCCACTATCCAAGACTCTCTCCACTGCTGTGATGATCTGGGGTGTGATCCTGATGTGCCACGCTGCTTGTAACAACGCTGCGGGGTTCCTTGTTTGCCGTGTCTTGCTGGGTGTCTTTGAAGGTTTCATGAACCCATCCTACATCAAAATGACTTCCCAGTGGTGGAAGACCGAGGAGCAGTTCCTCAGAACCACACTCTGGTTTGGGCTCCAGGGCTTCGGCACGCTCCTTGGTGCTGGTATTGCCTACGGTTTGGCAACCAACAGAGGTGATACTGGTCATGACTTTGCCTCCTGGAGATTGCTCTACGTTATCACCGGTATTATCACCATTGTTCTCGGTGTCGTCTCCATCCTCCACATCCCGGACATTCCTACAAAGGCCTGGTTCCTCAACAAGTTGGAAAAAAAGTACACTGTCTACAGAATCAAGGGCAACCAACAGGGTTTTGGCTCTCACAAGTGGAAGGCCAATCAGGTCAAGGAGGCACTCAAAGACGTCACTGTCTGGCTTTTCTTCCTCTACGGTATGTCCTACGCTATTCCAAACGGTGGTTTCACCAACTTTGGAAGTATCCTGCTCAACCAGGACTTTGGTTTCTCTACAACGACAGCCCTTCTCATGAACATGCCGGGTGGTGGTATTGACATCGTCATCCCTCCAATCATCGCATGGGTCAACTTCAAGTACTTGGGTAACCGCAGATTGCTTGTTTGTGCCATCGTCAATGCCGTTTGTGTGGTCGGGATGTGCTTGCTCAACTTCACCAACCACAAGGGTTCCAGACTCACGGGCTACTACACTTTCTACATCGCCACCACGAGCGCTAGTGGTGCATGCTCCATTATCTCTTCCAACGTTGCCGGTTCCTCGAAGAAGAACATTGCCCAGACGATCTACTTGATCGGCTACTGTGTCGGAAACATTGTCGGTCCACAGACGTTCAAGTCCTCCGAAGCTCCTGGATACGTGAGTGCCAAGATCGCCATGCTCGTCTCGTTCAGCGCCGGTCTTGTAATCTTGTTGGCGTTGATGTTCATCTACGACAGAAGAAACAAGATCAGAGACCGTAAGAGAGCGGAGATGGGTGAGAAGTATACCATCCCTGAGAACATCGCCTTTGCCGATTTGACGGACTTTGAGAATCCAGAGTTTAGATACTCGTTGTGAGTGAGGAGTTTTGGATACGAGCTGCAGCTGGCCGTTCTGCCGTGTCGCCCTACTCCTCTGTTTTGAAATATGGCTTTACACTTTTGATACAATATATGCTTTGAGATATTGGGTAATTGTGGTTGACGACGTAGGTAGTACTCATGATCATATTAATGATGATCATGCAGTGCTGGCTGACTAGCTAATTACTTGGTCATGACGTGTTGATGATCTGCACATGATGATTATTAATTAATACTATTAAGCCGGTGATCACGTCGAGTACGTAGTACGCCTAGCTAGTTATTTACGATTGTAATAATTAAAAATATATAGTGATCTCTTGTGATCGATTAATATAATATTATAAGATTGATCTTATAATACCAGAAGTACAGCCTGAAATTGATATACACCTAAATGCACTGGGAGTTCACTCAAATCTTTTGTTAGACTCTGCACCTCAGCTCTAGTGCTCTTTAAAGATGAATCATAGGGGTCAAAACACCCGAACACACACCCGGACATTCAAGTATTTCCGCTTTCCACTTTCATCTTTCATACTCACTAGTTACCGACAAGAGTTCACTCCACTTTGATGAGATGATACCTAATTAGACGCTGAGAGTTCACCACACCAGACATTCTGACCTGAAAGTCTATTCAAGTTTACCGGCCTGAAGACGAAGGACGAAAGATGAAGGATTCTTAGTGGTGTGCGGGTGTGAACCAGCGTGGCCACCCACATTTTTTGTCACAATTCCCGTGATCTGTGCTGTCGATTTATCCTTCTGATTTGCGTAAAACCTCTCGTAGCTTAACTGGAAAGTTTGTGAGCTGCAGCCAGATCACACGTTTGTCAAACTGGAGCTGGTGGTGGTGTATGTGCACGAGATAAGAGTAGGAGCAGATCGTCAATGACAATAACAAATTACCCATTTCTCCCCAGCGGGTTCAGGCCTTACCTTGCCTTCCAACTTGCAGGTTCAGTGATTGACTGTTTGCACACCATATAGCGAGAGAACCTCCCAATTGTTGAACTCCCAGACCCTCCAGCGTCCTCCGAAGCTGCATGTGTGAGGGCGCGCGAGAGATTTTGTTAGAGCGGTCCGGGCCACACAGAATGACTACGTGGAGCGAGGCAAGCTCACAGCTGTGATAAGTGGCGCGCCTCATACTTCTGCTCCAAGCTTCACAAAACTGGGGCGAGCGACACAGATGAAACCGGAGTGCGGCACGTGTAGGCGTCGATACCAGGAGACGCCGCTACTGTGCCCTCACTGCGCCAATTTCCTGTTGCTGCGGCCACGGTTGGAGTACCTCGACGCGCTGGGGCAGAGCCTGGGTGCTAAGCAGACGGTGGACTCTGTGCTGGACTGCTGCATCAAAGGCCATAATTTTGCCTACGTCAGTGACTACGTGAAGAGTGCAAACAATGGAGAGGATACTGCGAAGGACAAGCCCTCGAAAGGAGCTATTGCCGCGTTGTCCACGCAGCTGCTCACCATCGACGCCATCATTATCAAACGCAAGAACAACAAAATTCAGAAGGAGATCAACAGCATAAGGACGAGGAAGGAAGAAGCACAGGAGAAGCTGAATGAGTTGAAGAAGGACGTACAAAGACGCAAAGCCGCCCTGGAGGCGAAGAAGGGTGCCTCTGATATTCGCAGTGTGATGAAGGACTTGGACGATCAACGTCACTACAAAGAACAGGACAACAGAAACGTCACGAAGCAGATCAACAACTCAAGGTCGCTGTTGTTCCAGGAGTTGATCAATATCTATATCATTCGCAAGAGGAAGATCAGTGGGACTGCACAGACTGTGCTGATGCTCTCATTCTCGCCCATCCTATCCGCTTCAACGCTGGCGGACTTCAACTACGAGACTATCAACGGATGTTTGGAGAAGATGTGCAAGTTCATTCATCAAGTGTCGAAGGTATTGCTCGTTATCCTGCCATACAGAATCCATTTTGATAGGGAGAAGTTCTACAGACCGTCCATCATGAAGTTTGAACTCTACTTGGACAACAAGCAGGTGAGGGATCTGTCCACCTTTTCTCTCAGACTGTTGGCCAACGGACTCGCACGACTGACTGTGGATGTGCACTTGCTATTGAGAACGTTGGAACTGGATGACGAGATTATGAGTTACGCAGACCTGCTACGACTGGACGAGATGATTTATCGTCTCGCATACAACGACTTCTCGATGAAGAAGGCGGACGACAAGAAGTTTACTTGGAAGTGGTCCTCCGCGGACCCTGAAGATACAGAGGAGAAGGACGATACACCACTCAACAGAGACGACGAGATAGATGTGGAGAAACTGTCTTCGATGGTATTCAAAGAAATCTCTTCCCGCATCAACTCGAAGAACAACGAGTGGCACGTTGTCAGGAAAGAGTACCTCGTCGACGATGAATGACACCTCATACCACCATCATTTCTATTTATGTGACCTGAGCTTACGAAACGTTTATTCTTTTGCATTGAACTCGGCGGGTAGACTACAAAGGCGTCACCGTCATCATCATCATGGACGTTGGTGTCATGGTGTCACCAAAACGATATGCGCAACAACACATTACCCGGCCTTTCTCATTTTTTCCCCCGTCTCCGCGGCGCGCGCAGCTCCAAAGTCCAAAGCCGAAGCCGATGATCAACGAAGAGCTCTGGACCTTCTTTCAGAGTGTCACCAGTACCAAATGCTCTACGAACTCGTCGGAATCGCCCGTGTCACAAGTGCGGCCAACACTATGTCCGAGGCCAAGGCGTGAGTTCCAGTCTTCCAACGGTCTATGAAAGAAGCTCCAGTACTAACCCTCTAACCAGCGTTGTAACGACAGTCGGCAAGCTCATCCTCCAGAACCGTGGTGTCATCAGACAGATAAAGAACCTGAACACGACGTACCTCCCGAAGGTGATGACCAAGGACCAAGAACAGCATTTCCAGGGTGTCAAGTTCCTGATGCTCTTTGACTCTTCGAGCGGTGTGCAGTCTGAAATCCTCAGAACTTTGAAGGCTGATCCTCGTGTGATTAGATCCATGATCACAAAAGTGAACGACAAGAGACTTGCCACGGGGTCCTCCTTGGACAGAGCTGTTCAGTGAGAGCTGGTGAGAGACTAGTGGGCGCTTGTACATAATGAACGACAAAACTTATTTAATGACTTTACATCATATTCTTTACGTAAAAGTTGCCGTTATATTTGATGGTCATGCGTGCTATATGGTGGTATTACTTCTTCTCCTTCTCCTCGTTGTCATCGTCTTTGGTTGGGTCAACGGCAACAGTCTTGGTGACAGCAACGGACTGCTCAGTTCTGAAGAGCGGAACCTCGTACATGAAGCGTCCTCTGATGATCAAGTCGAAAGGGTGGTTGATGATTTTCCTCCACTTTTCAGAGTCATTCTCCGTCTTGTGATTCTCCTGTCCATCGTTGGCGTCAGTGGAGTTCTGCCCTGGATGTAACAACTTGATCTCACCTTTGGAAGTAGTGAAGTTCTTGTGGAAGAACCCACTCGTAAACTCCAGAGGCACCTCAAATTTGGACACGGAACCAAGCAATACGGTCTCAACTTCACTCTCTGAACCACTGAGCACAGGAAACATCGGAGCTGGCTCTTTCAAATAGGAAGACTTGGCAAATATATCCAATTCAACGTCACTCACTTCAACAGTCATCAAACCATGGTTGTAAGCCCGGACTGTCACGTCAAAGATCAACTCATCCATCGACACCAAGATATCGTCAATGCTCACGATCTGAACATCCTGCAACTCCTTAGTGGTAGCGAGCAAGAACCCACCCATGAACCCAACGGCAATGAGAACGAATACCGTTATGGAGAGCCACATTGCATTCTTCAACAACTGGATCTTGGAAGTGCGTTTGCGATTGTAGAAGTTGTGTGGTGAGTAATGCTGCTGTTCCTGTGGGTACTGATGGTACGATCTCACACGCTGCTTCTTACCCTTCAGTGATCTTGGTCTCCTCGTGTCGTTGTTCGTGTTCAGTCCGAGCTCAGCATAGTCGTAACGATCCAGAGAGCCAAAGTTCGATACACTGCGCTTGTTCTGATAGTGCTTGGACATCTTCTTTCTCAGGTTATGGTTGGCGTTGTTCACGTTCAACGGAGTCAACTCATCGTCTTCATCCTCGTCTTCGTAGTGGAATGAGTCGGCGTAGTCACTCCCGTTGGCCTCGTGCTCCTCGTCGTATTGATCCAAGTAGTCCTCAATGTTCACATCGTCAGGGACACCAGAGTATCTTCTCAAGGTACCACCTTTGACATCAAACAGTTTGGAAGTCGTCGTGCGCAGCTGGCTCACGTTGTTGTTTCTCTGAGCAGCGAGTAAACTCGTCGTGCTTGGCTTGCGAGATCCGTTATACTTTGTGAACAGGGTCTTGCCCGTATCCGTACTCTGCTGTGCAGCCTCGACGCCAGACTTGGTCAAAGTTCTCTGGTCTTGGTTAGATGAATGGTTCGACTCCTCATCAGTCTCAAAGTTCGGTTGCTCCTTGTCTTCAGCGGGAACGAGGATGCTTGATGGTGCAACTGGGACGTATGGATGTGCCGGGGAAGTAACGGGCATGCTGATGTTTCTCTGTGACATTTTCCTCAGTGCGAGCGGATTTGTGGCGCCCAAGGCTGCTGGCTTCAGTGGTAACGTGTTTGAGGCCATTGCATCTGGAGCACTCTCGTAGACAAACGTCTCCTCAGAGTCGGAGTCGGAAGCATCACCAACGGCGTTGGCGATCTTTGCGGCGAACAAGTCAGCCTTCGTTGCTCCTTGCTTTGAAATGTTCAGGTGACTCTCCGCTGGATTCAGACGCTTGACTGGATTTCTGATGGACCCGGTGATGCTGGCGTTGTCGTTGTCAAAGTTCGTGCTCGAGCTGGCTTGCGCTGCCTGCTGTGAAGCGCCGTCTGGGAATAGTGTGCTCTTCTTGCTTCTGAGCGTGGACATGTTGGTTGCCAGTGAGGGATTATTAGACATGAGCTCGTTGGTTATCACGTTGGACGAGGATGCGATTGGGAGGGCGACGGAAGGAGCTGTGGTGGCGTCGAAAGTCTCCGTCTCCACGATCATGGACTTGGTGGCGCCCGGTTTCGAGTTGACCTTGTCGGTGGTGCTGGACCTCGAGAACAGGGGTCTCATGATCTCTTTCTTTCTGGTGACGCCAGGTGGAAGTGGCTTGGTCGCTGTCGTGGACGTGTTGCTCGAGGTGCCCGATGCTGGCTGGACAGATGCGGCCGTGGTGTCTGCCGTGGACGCGTTCTGGGAGTCGGTGGTGGCCGATGCTGGAACCGATGTAGTCACTGTACCATCTTCCTCGATGGTCGAGCATATCGTGTCGTTGTCCTTCGTCGTGTCCGGCTGCTCCAAAGTCGATATTGACGCGGCATCAGTTTCTTTAGGCGAAAGGTTGCTTGACTCCTTGTTCTCGATAGGAGATCCTGCTTCGGAGCCACTCATCTTCAATGTGTTTGCGGCGGCTTGGACGTGTTCAGGTAGTGGCCAGAGAGGTCTTTGATGAGATTGGGGAGGGCGAAATGCGGCGAGAGCGGCGAGGGGGGCGACGAGATGGAGTATATGATGACTTCCGCGTTAACGCTTGAGCGGTTATGTTTGTGTGCGAGCGGTGTAGCGGGGGCTTTTTGTGGTGCTTCGAAGGAGGACGAGTGCAAAGTGAGCGGAGAGGTGGTGGCCTGTGTACAGAGCTTGAGACTATGGCAGGTGCGTTGGGACGGCGAGCTGAGTGAACGTGGTTGAACTCTACGTTCCGCAAGCTGTGGAAAATGTCGCTCCTTGATAAATAGTTGGGAGGAGCTTCGAGAATTCGGCCAGCCCCCAGTCCCGGGACTCAACAAAAAAAGGCCCTCAGCGCCTCAAAATGACCCGCGCTCCGTCAAACAAGAGCAAGACCCGGGACTGGAATTCGCGGGAGCGTCAGTCCCTCAGGCCTCAGGCCTAGGGTGGTGTCCGGGTTTTCTGGGAACTTCGCAGCGAGCGGCCGAGCGCCTGCTGCGTTGGCTGGGCTTTGTTTTCGTTTCGGGCGGTGGAGCGGGACTTCGATCAGAGGCAGGGTTTGAGAGGGAGGCTCTGCAGACTCGATCGGCTCGCAGTCGTCACTTCCACAGCACCACGCAAAGAGAAGCCACGATGCTCTCGTTCCAATCTTCCGGCTCTGCGGGATCTGACACCCAGAGACCCAAGGGACCGGCCAAGGACAAGAACTCCAAATCGAAACCCAATCGGTCTACGGGACGAGACAACCGGAACAACAAGGCTGCTGGCTTCTCCAAGAACAACGTCTTCCAGAAACCTGGTGCCAAAGACTTCAAGTCGAGAAGTGCCACGCCCCAGGCCGTGGGATCAGGAACATCTTCACTCACACTCACAGTCACCGAGCTTCAGAATGACTCCATCATTGGCCAGTTCGCATTCGACGCCTCGAGCTTCACAAAACGCACCAGAAGCAAGAGGAATCTACCCAGCTTCCTTATCTATCCAACTATCACTCTCAATGCCGGAGTCATCGAACAGGACCCATGGGATAAGAGCAATCAGGACAAGATGTTACAGATGGAGGCACAGGCTTCAGATCCTACAGCGATCTACGAAGACTTCCAGAAGATGCGGGACACAGAGCGTGAAATGATGGAGCAGAGGGGACTAGTCGACAAAGAAGGCCAAGCAAAGTCGCTCGAAAATGCCATATCGTTCAGGGGTTCCTGTCTGGACATGTGCCCTGTGTTTGAACGAGTACGAAGAGCGGTGGAGAACGACATTCGAAAGTACGAGAGAGACGCACAGGGGAAAGTGTCCAGGCAATTGGCCGTCAAGGCATTCTCAAGACCTGCTGCTGGTCAACCGCCACCTCTTCCATCAGATGTTAGACCACCGGCTGTCCTTGTCAAGACGTTGGACTACCTCATCGACAACATCCTCGACAAGCTTCCCGAAGCACAGTCATTCCTTTGGGATAGAACGAGGTCCATCAGACAGGACTTCACGTACCAGAACTTCTTTGGACCCGAGTCAATCGAGTGCCACGAGAAGATTGTCAGAGTTCACATCGTCACGTTGCACGTTATGGCGAAGAGCACAATGGAGTACTCTCAACAGCAAGAGCTTGAACAGATGAACAAGGCGTTAAAGACACTGTCTGAGATGTACATGGAGTTCAGAGCCCGCGGAGCCATTGCACCTAACGAGGCAGAGTTCAGAGCGTACTACCTCCTTTCACAGATCCGTGATCCTGAGCTCGACAGAGAGATTCAGGCATTGCCAGATGACATCATCCAGGACGAGAGGGTCCAGCTGGCTCTCAATTTGAGGAACATGGTCCAAACCAACGTCGTCGAGAGAGGCTCTCAGGACACAGAGGGGACACTGAACCTATACAAGACCTTCTTCCAGAGCTTCAAGTCCGGCAACGTTCCCCTCCTCATGTCCTACTTGTTGGAGATCCATCTGAATGAGATCAGGTTCTACGCACTCCGTTGTCTCAAAGCTGGATTGCATCCAAAGTCCAAGGCACACACCGCTGCATACATTCACGATCTTCTGGCGTTTGACTCAGAGAAGGAGCTGGAGACATTCTGTGGGTACTACGGTATCGAGATTGCCATCTTGGATGGTGTCAACGTTGTGGACTTGCAGTCATTGAGCCACAGATCGCACCTCATTCCAGACAAGTCACCATTGAAGCAGCCTTATTCCAGCCGTCATGACCATAAGGTGCAGAGTCTCAAGTCACTGGTCAACATCGGCAAGTCCAATTTGGGGGAATTGTCTGTCCCAGATGATCCTGTGCCTGTTGTCGAGAAGCCACATCAGGCACCAAAGCTCGAGGAGGTGGAGGATGAAGAGGCCATGAGGTTGAGATTGATAGAGGAGGAGAAGGAGCGAACTCGACTCCAAGAAGTACAGAGACAGCGACAAGAAGAGGAACGCAAAATACAACTACAGCGTGAGGAGGAGGCAAGAATCCAGAAGGAGAAGGAGGAGGAGCAGAAGAGATTGCAGGAAGTCAAAGCTCGTATGATTCAGAAGCACGAGGCGAGACGCAAGAAGAAGTTGGAACTCACTGAGTCGATTGGTAACTCTGTCTTGCAGGAGGTGATGAGGCATACAGTTCAGACTGGAATCCACAGAGTGTTGACACCACTGATCAGAGAGAAGATGGCGGCGAAAAGACGGAAGGAGGCTATTCTGACGTCGTTCAGTGCTGGTTTGTACGAGGCATTCATCAGTGAGATTGTGTACAAAGAGGCGTTGGAGGCGTTGGCCACTGAGTTCAGAGAGAGAAGATTGAAGAAGACTTTGGTGTCGAAAGTATCCACTATTGCTCATGAGTTGAAGAAGGCGCATGATTTGAAGAAGAGAAAGAGAGAGGAGTTGCTCGAGGCATCAAAAAGCTTTGGTATTCCAAAGGTGGTGAAGAGGAAGAAGGCAAAGCACGAAGTGAGCTCGTTTGTTCATGACCAGACACAGGTGATCCAACCAACAGCGACAAACAGTATGGTGAGGCCGATTGATCTTAGCGCCTTTGGGTTTGAGAATCTGCTGCAAAACTTGACGAGATCGCCATTTGAGGAGTACGAGATGTTGGTGTACGCTGAGGAGTTTGACTCTACGACATCCAAGTTCATTCAGAGAAAGTTTGGGATCTTGGGCGATGGCATGACAAGGACCCTACACAAGGGGAAAACTACTTTGGACATCATTGGTACTTTCAAGATCGACCCGCACTACTTCGAGAAGGTCAACGTTCTTGTGTTCAACTGTGATGGGATTGAGAAGATCCGCACTCAGAGATTGTTGCTCAAAGAACTCGTGGATGGTGTTTCTCTCAACACGAGTTACAAGTTTGACATTGTTGTGATCTACTGGGAGTTTGAAGGTATCATACAGTTCAGCACAAGCGAGATCCTCCAGGAGTTGCACATCCCGCAACACGATGCCATCAGAAGCGTGCAGATTGTCAAGCTTGATCCAAGTTTGAACTGCCAGAAGTTGGAAGCCACGTTGAACCAGCTGGGACAGAAGGTGGAGCTCACAGCCAGAGGCGAGTACAACCAGAAGTACAAGAAGCCGTCGAAGCCGGTGTTTGTGGATGAGGAAGCAAACAACAAGAAGAGATTTCAAATCGCTTTGGACTCACCAAATATCAGCAGAGCGAACGTTAGCGGCATCGTCCATCCGAAGATGAAGAAGTCACTGAAGAACTTGGAGAGACACATTGAGGATTCACCAAGGGCCAAGCCTATTCCGAAGCTGTTGTCTACTGGTATCACTGGTGGTAATGGCGGCTTTGCTGTCCCACAACTCAAGGGCATGGCGCAATTTGAGAAGAACACTACGAAGGCCAAACCAAAGATCTACACCGAGAGTCCAGTGTCGTTTGGAGACATGTTCAAGCCAAAGAAGAACAAGCTGAAGATTGATGTCTACTCCACACCGAGACCGAAGTCGTCAGAGCTGCTCCAGACACCGTCGTTTGCTTCCAACAGCTCTTCCATATCCAACCTGTCCAACATCACGTTCGCCAACCAATCTATCTCCACGCCAATCATCAACAAGCCAACTTATGCACAGGTTGCCTCCGGAGGTATTTCTGGAAGTTCGTCACAGCTACAGAAGGATGACGAGGAAGATGTGCCAAAGAGCATCTTGGAGTTGAGAAAGCTCGCTGCCAGCGTCAAGGAGAAGCATGGAAAAAAGCAATGAAGACACGATCAATGTTCAATTAGCTACAGAATTTTAATTACGAGAGAGTTTATGCATTTTGTTAATAACTGTTTGTAGCGGGCGGTCTTGAGCTTTCTTCTCCTTTCTTTTTATCTACACGTTCACTAGCACCAATAACTTCATCGACATGCTGGTGGGAGTGGTGGGAGACGGCAAGTCTTGTCGGCTGCTAATTTCCTCCCTCAAATCGAGACTTTCGGCTGGACCGAGCAAAAAACCAAAAAGAATACAACAAGAGGAAGACACAAAGATCCAATCGATGACGTACAGGGTTACTAGTCGGTCTCTGGCCTCATCCTAGACCAACACATGGAGCAGAAGTGCTACGAGGGATTGAAAATGGAGATAGACATGGCACCTGACACAGGGCGGCTAGCTCTCACTAAGGCTGTGGTAGCAGCGTCCCCTCAGATCACTATGTCTACCCGGTCCCGTGTTGAGATCAAGCTTTGACCTTTTCATTGTGTTTTTGTGTCCTCTTGTGCAGTGTTTTGGTATTCTCACCCCAGCCCCCAGAGTTGGCACAAACGCGTAAGGCACGCGCTCCGCCGAATCGGGAAAGCGCATGAAAATCATTGCGCATGTCACGTGATACTGCTAGCGCCACATCACACCTACAAATACGTAGATATTCTAACGGCCTGAGTGCTGAGTCAGGAGATTAGCACTGCCAAATACAAGCCAATCAGACATATAGTGTCAGTAGATACTTGTCTGCAAACTTGAAACCCAGAGTGGCACTGACCATGGGCCCCTGAGTTGTCTTAACTGAAGCCCACTCTTGAGGGTCGCTACTACTAAGTGCGTTAACATCTCAGGCCGCATGCTAACTAAGTCTGCATGCCGAACAGAAACTCTGTACAAAGTGCACTACAAAAGATTGGCGATGGAAACTATCAGCCTTCAGTCCACTTTTAACCCCAGAAGTTACCATCTCTCAAGAACTTTGAACCTCTCACGGCTTATATCACCATGACCACGAATAATCACAAGTTCAACATCCTGGCGAGCCTCCCACTCGAGATCCTCAAACAGGTACTTGACTTCATCGGCTTTGACTCAATAACAATCTTGCTAGAGAGCTTCCCAAAGCTCAAGAAGCATACAATAATCATATCGCCGGAGGACGAGCGCAGGTTGAACCACTTTGTTGTTGAGGGCGTTCAGACTTTCCCCACGTACCAGGAGTGTCTGGCCAAGGAGCCCGGGATCAAGGGCCGCACAATCATTCTGGTACTCTGCAACTTGAGCGCTCTGCATTACAGCTGGCACCGAGTGGACGGGAAGGTCAAAGTAGAGGAGACACGGCCGAGATTGTGCCCGTTCAGTGATGTGATCTTCGAAAGGCTCGCCAACTCCGCGTCCACGATAGCCACCTACGTCGAACACAATATCTGTTCTTTTGACTCTAGACCTTTTCTTTCCAGGAAGCAAAAGTTCAGGATGATAAAACAAGGAGTGAAATACAGAGAGCGTGTTTATGGTGGTTCATCTGGAGAAGATACAACAGAATACGACGTCCAAAGTTTCCAGAAGTTGTTGCCGACGCACACTGACCAGAAAGTTCTAAATCGCAAGTTCTTCAGAGAGGAAAATCCAATAAGGCTGGTGATGGATCATAAGCAAACTGTATATGGGAGAGTTCTATGCCAGGCACTGAAAATTCTCCACATAACGTTCCCGAAACTGAAACAGGGAGAGCAGCAGATACTCTCACATATTAAGGCACCAAACCTCAGAGAGTTTATCGTTTACTACCACAGGACGCTCGCAAAGTTTGTGGATATGAGACTGGGATACAAAGAGGGTCATGACGTCCCTGCCCACTTCGGTCTCTTGCATCTGGACTCTGAGTTGTACGACGAGATCTCTACACAGAACCCCAAGCCCACCTCAAGACCAATAGGGACTGGCGAATTCTGCTTCACACGAGAGTTTAACACGTTCGACATCTCCGGATGTGATGCAAGGGATGTTCTCTATGCACTTGACCTAACGAGAGCTGTTTCCCTGGAAGTTGTCGAGAACGGGAGCGCACTGAAAGACCACCAAGAGGAAACTTCACCACCGGTCATAACTGCTCCTTTCTTAGAAGCCTTCTCATTCAGCACAAACATCAAATGTGCAGAGGTTCCAGAGATGGACGCACCCGAGCTTGTTAGAGTATCTTTGTGCAGCACAGCTTCAACTTTGACAGTTTCATGGAAAGGGTGAAGCACCCTAACATCGTTGACCTTCACATCGTTTCAAAGATCAGAGCTGACACAAAACAATCCTCAGTGACAGCAGAAATGCTTTCTGTATGGCCCAATATGTCTGAGCTCTCATTGACCGGAGTTTCCTGTCCTTTCCTCAGCTCAAGTAACCTATGCTTGGGCGACTTGACCGAACTTCTTCTTGATTCTGTGGATGTGCCAGGGTGCAAAGAGGGCGGTACGCTGCAAATACGCTGTCTCCAGGATACACCCATATTGCAATTCGTCCAAGTTCTCCAGGGGAAAAAGAAGTGGAGCTCTTTGGTTGTGGACTGCGATGACATTATTCTCACTGGTGTTCACGTGGATGGATTTGACGGTGATGTTCAGGTCGGTGACTATGAGCTCAAATCTCTCGCAACGCAGCCATCTTTCCGTTACTGGTGGCCTGAAACGGGTGAACTGACTCAATCATAGTGAAAACTACACATTCAATATTATAGATAACTTCGTAAAATTGATGATTCGTAAAGATGAATGAATGTTGAGTTGGGTTTGCGGAAAGCCCAAAGCCCGAATGATTATCAGCAGAGCTCAAACAAACAAAGAAAGGAGACCAGCTTCCTCAAAGTCCGGAGCGGCATGTTTAGTCTGATCGATGGTCCATAGGGGCAGAACAGAAGTGTCAAAACTTCAGAGCAGCAAGACAGTACCTGGGTATGTTGGAGTCAAGTAAGGGAATTGTACTGCGGAAGGGACATCAGAACCCGGCCCAGTAAAGTCCGTCCCTGAAGGACTCGTGGTTGATGAGGCGTTGGCCTGTGGACTTGCGCTCAAGGTTGGTCACCTGCCAGTTCATGAGACCCACCGTGCGCTTGAGCCAGTCGAGTTCTCTCTGAGCGTGGTACTTGTGCGATGGGATGAGGTAGAGGTTGGCAAAGAGCACCGGGATTATGGCGCCAGCAGCGAAGCCGACGAGACCTGACTTGAGAGTTGGGGTTGAGAGGGAGAGCATCTTTCGCTTGTTGTTGTTTTTTGTTGTCGTTGTGTCTGGGAGGGGTCCTCAGGATCAAGCAAAAAAGTGGGAAGCGCTCGTTTTATATAGCGTTGACGTATGATCCCCGCACTGTGGCGGAATTTTACCTGATGGGCGTCCCTTATCACAGGAATCTCCTCTTTGAGAGGCGAAAGAAAATTCTGCGCAAGTCTGTGAGTGGCTGGGAGGGGTGACACTTTCGATCAGAGGTGGGTCGTGACTACGTGTGATTTGCTGGTGGTCAGATCAGAAGGTGTCAATTGACTCCGCTCGTCCTAAACTTT
Organism: Petasospora rhodanensis; assembly: GCA_030569395.1. Lineage (NCBI taxonomy): Eukaryota > Fungi > Ascomycota > Saccharomycetes > Phaffomycetales > Wickerhamomycetaceae > Petasospora > Petasospora rhodanensis. Next base: position 17,820 of record JAJMKQ010000248.1, read on the forward strand.
GATCAGCAAGCACGGTGCTGGCAGGGGTAGCGCTCATACCGACAAGCTTGAGCTGCTGTCAATGGCCAATGCCAGAAACGTTACAGCTAGTTGGTATACGATTGGTGTCGCTACGTGGACTGAGTGGATTGCTGACCTTGCTGGCCCCTAGCGTTGCTAATCCCGCCCTAACATTCAGCGCTGCGCCCGTGAGATTCCAAAATCTCAGGCGCTGCCCCGCATTTGTCTCGGAGCCCCGGGGTCACTCGAACACCCGGACACCATTTACCGGACAGCGATGACTTGCACCCGGCAAACCCCGGGGTTGGCCCGCTTGCAAAGCCGTGGCTACGTTTGTGTCGAAAAGGCCATTAGAGGAAATTCATAAAGTCAGTTGTCATAAAATGTGCGGCGTCTTGAGTGTATCCTGTAAATGGTCGTGTAGCGAATTATCGTGTAGAGTCATAAATGTCACGTCTTCTTCTTCCTGAACAAGGAACCAAAGAACCCCGCCTTCTTCTCCTGTGGTGGCTCGGATCTCACCTTCTTGATCGCGTTGCCAAAGTTGGAGTGTCTCGAAGTGGACTTCTCGAGGTTGTTGCTGACAGAGCGTGTAACTGGGCTGGAGTACGACTTCGAGCGGGGTGCCGGGTCTGGATACGGCTCGGAATCGAGCAAGGACTTCACCTTGTAGATACCAGTGCCGGTAGAGTTGCGTCTCGAATTGGAAGATGACGAGTTATTTCTTGGAACAGCCAGGTTGTCTGGGAAGCGGATGTGTGACTGCGGTGGGCCGAAGTAGTCCTCCGGTGTCTGTGCGGAAGTTGTGCTCACAGTAGAGCCACGACGAGAATCTGATCTTGATGAAGGAAACGAGATGACAAAATCTTCGCCCTCCATCGGATCCAAGGAGTCAACAAACTCGTTCAGTTTGGCCAAATACTCCTTCGGGTCGTGCTCAGTGACTTCGATGCTGATGCCTGTGTTCATAGTCATGGCGTCATCCTCCTTCTTAGAGTCGGGCCAGAGAGTATCCTTACCGACAAGTCTCACTGGGACCACAATGATTGGAACCCTGAGCTTCTCAGTGACAAAGAACGGGAGCTTCATGTTTTTGGTCACAGTACTGGCAATGAGATGGGTTACTTGACTGGAGCAGATAAACGTCTGTGGAATGTAAAGGGCAATCGCCTTGCGAAGCAACGTAGAGACACACTTCTCCTTGATTAACTCCACGGTGAACGAGATCTTTAGCTTATCCTTGCCAAAATCATCCATCCGTTTGAAAATGTACTTGGCCAATCTGTCAGCATGGTTCTGGATCCCATCGGGGCCATAATGTGCCTCGACATCAACGTATTCGTAAGAAGGCGGGCCCAGGTCGTCATCGTCACTCTCCAATGGGTCCTCGTCAACTCCTCCGCCCCAAGAGGAGTTTTTCTTCAGCGGATCCGTGGCAACCGCTTCAGGAATCTGACAGACAACAACCAGGTTATCGCCATCTCTGATGAACTGGTTCAACGCCCAGTCGAGAGCGACCCATGTGTGTCTGCGGCCCGAGATGTACACCACCGTGTCTCTTAGACTGGATGGATACTCCTCCGTGCACCCAGAGAGCTGCTCCTTGATGTACTTGGTCATGTCGTTGTGTCTGTAGGTGATGGAGTACGAAGAGAAATTGGCCAGCGAGGCATCATTCTTCTGGTCCTTCACCATCGACCCAACGAACTTGTCAATGTGCTTGATGTGACTGGCCCTCTTCGCCTCGCTGGCAGTCAGACCAGAGGCGTTATGCAGCATAGGGAGGTATCCATCTCCATCAAACTTGAGCGTTTCAGGGTCCACGCCCTTGCGAAACTGTGCGTCCATCGCCAGAAGCTCCTCATCCGAAAGGCCAACGAGAGACCGCTTTTTTGGCTGGAAGAGTGTCACCGAGGATGCTGGAATGAGAGACGGCGAGTCTGGATCATGCTGTTCTTCGCTTTCGTGCGTGTAGTTCCTCTCCTCCGAGCGCTTGAGGATGCTCTTCTCCGGGGGCGGGGGCAGCTTGGGTACTTTCTTGCGCTTGTACTTGGACTTGGCTCTGGGTGTCGAGTTGGTCGAGCTGGTGTTGATCTGGTGGAAGGCATCGAGCACCTTGCTCACGTCCGTCGTGCGTGGAGTGTCGAAGCCGTAGTTGAGGTCCAGGCCGTGCTTGGTGCACTTCTTGCGATCATCCTGGGTGGCGTACTGAGCAGACTCGTAGCTGATGGGGTCATCTGTGACGGGGATGATCTGAGGGGCGAACGAGTCGAAAGACACCTTCCTCGAATAATCTGCAATCATTTGCTGTAGCTGTCCGGGGTGGTGTTCTGGTTGGGGTGCCCGAAAGAGGATAAAGGACGAAGACAGCGAAGGGGGAAAAAGTGGTGTGAAAGTCCGGTGGAAGCGGGCTGCCTGTGCGTGCGGGAGGTCTAAAGCCGGGGAAAGACGTGGGCGGTTGGTGGTGAGGCTGGCGGGGGAAAGTGCCTTCAGAACAACTGGGATGCCCGTGTACCAGCCAGACAAGCAAGGAAACGAACCCTTTTTTATACAACCACTGGTGATCCCGGCTGGTGGAATGTGCCAAGCTGTGCTGCCTTTTTCGCCCGCGGCCGTGGTGCGCGCCTACCGGACCCGTGGCTGGGAGCTTGGGGTAAGGCTGAGGGAGACCGGGCCGGGCCACTGTTGGCAGTGAAGGTGTACGGGGTTCCAATGTTACGACGATCTGCCTTTCCAGATATCTCCTTTATTTCTCTTTCCCCTAACCACACGTTTTTGGATCCCCGATTGCTCGCGCGCCTGTTCGTGATCTCTGTCCAGCTGTCAAAAACTAATCCGTAGAGGCTGTGCAAATGGGCTGGGCACCGGACATGTGGGTCCTATCTCGTCGCCACTTTCTGGATACTCCCAACATCCCAGAGGACATCGTTTACGGGGACTACCTGACGGTAAGCCCCTCGGCTTCAGGTGATGTTTTTAAGACCAGTGTCCGGTCAAGCTGAGGTACATGGCCGTGTGCTGAGGCGCCTTTCAGAACACCCCCGCGCATCAAGAAAAAAGGGTCCGCGTGGGGTACGATCGCTTTTTTTTTTTTTTTTTTTTTTTTTTTTTTTTTTTTTTTTTTTGCCTCCTTGTGCCTTGCGTCGGCCATATGAACAAGCTCTCGCTCACTACAAGCCCAAGCCCATCCATCCCTCTTCTCTATGTATAAATCGTAAGCATTAAACCAATATAGATAGCTTCAACTCCTGTAAAAACGAAAGAAAATCTCACTCCACGTTCGTGAATGGGTTGAGAGCATGCACCGTGAGACAAGGCAAAGCCATACCAATCTCGGCTCTCAGTAACACTGGAACCTGCTGCAATTCACTGATCTCCTGAATGAAATCACCACCCTCAACTCTCAACTGCAGGTCCTTGAGGTAGTAGTCCAATGGAGAAGATTCACTGTTCGAAACCTGCGGCAACGACACACTTGGTGGAGACAAGTTCAAACTGGCAAACTCATCCGCCAACTTGTTAGATACAACCTCAGCGGACCCCTTCTGTAAAACCCGTGCAATGTCATTAGCAGCGGTCTTGAACTTGTTCTTGATCGAGTTTCTGTAACTCAGTGGCTCGCGCTCGTCTTCTGGAATGAACGTGGCAGTATCAACGCCCTTTTCCCAGTACAACTCAAGCACCATTCTCTTCTTGTCAAACTCAGCCTTCTTTAATGGCAACTGGTCACCGTGCACTCTCTTTTCAATGCCAAATTCAGGGATGTACACGTCAAAGGCGCTCTCGTACACTTGCAAAACGGTACCCATCACGATCAACTGACCGGTGTTGCGACACATCTCGTTGATAGTCTGAGACAAGAGCAAGTGCACAGATTGATCCTGAGCAGCCTTGGCACAATCCTTCTTGAAGTTGCAGTACTCAGCGGTCATCTTCAAGGACTCCAACTCTTCAGTAGATGGAGTAGAGGTCACACTGTTCGTATCGCCGCCATTCTCAGAAGAGGATGGAGTTGGCAATCCACCAACGTCAATGCTGCTCTCACCACTCTTCTTCAACGCAGACTTCAACTGTCTGTGGACAATCGAGTCGGCGTATCTTCTCAATGGAGCGGTAAAGTGTGTGTACAACGGCAAGTTGAAGTAGAAGGCACCATAGTTCTCTGGGTCAACCTTACCGGCAACAAAGTACTTGGATCTGGTCAAGGCTTTGTAGAAGAGGATCTCAATGCACTGTCTCTTCACAGAGTCCTGAACAGCCATGATGGAGTTGATCAAAGAGGCAGGAGAGCTTGTGTCAATCTCAACACCCATGCTGTTGGCTTTTCTCTTGAAGGTCTCTAACTTCTGCAACGTTGGCATCGTATGTCTTCTCAGGAAGGCAGAGTCTCCAAGCACAGCGTAATTTCTTTGAGCAACAGTACCGTTAACCTTGAGGAACAATTCGTTAAAGATGGAGGCAGTCAAGCTGGACTTGAATAAGTTGAGATCCAAACGAACTCTCTCATCGTCAACCTGGTCCAACAGTGTCAAGTTGATCTCGTTCTCCAAAGTAGAGTTCTCCAATCTCTGACGACGGAACTCTCTCGAGATGAGAGAAATGGTCTTAACGTAATCCTTCGAGGCAGAAGAAATCTCGGGAGACCCACCGTTGGTCAAGATGGAGTCAATCTGGTCATAGGTCAACAAGTTCTTTGGCTGGATGAACGACTCACCAATCCAAACGTTGTCAACCTCAAACTTGGCAGTATCAATCTCAAATACAACAGACATACTGAGTGTCTTTTCATTCTTCTTGAAACTCAGCAACTCATTGACAACTTGTGGGAACAGGTTGACAGATTTCTGAGCCAAGAACACTGAGCTCGATCTCTTTCTGGCATTCTTATCAAGCAGCGAACCCTCTTTGACGTAGGCTGCCACATCAGAAATATGGATACCCAACTCAATGGTGTCATCGGAGATTCTCTTCACGTGGACAGCATGGTCAGAAGTGGCACCAGTCTCACTGGCAGCCAGCACGTACTCGTTACTGAAGTCACGTCTCTTTGTAAATTCAGCCTCCAAGTCCACAGGGAGCAACTCAAAGTCCTCTCTCTCGGAACCAGTTTCATCCAAGTACTCCTCACACAAAAAGTTATTGTCTCTCAGAATGGCGTCAACCTCAATGTCAGGATCATTCATTGGACCAAGCTCAGAAATCAACGTACCGAATGGGTGCAAGGAGGTGATTGGCCAACGCTTGATGGATGCCACAAAGAGCTTGTTGGTATACTTGTCAACGTTCTCAACAAAGTCCTTTGGAGCCTGTTCAGTTGGAATGGCAATGAGGGGAACCTTCTTGTCAGTCGGCTTGAACCAAACAATCTTTGGTCTCTGTGGTGGCTGCTGATTCTCCTTCTGATGCTGAGATGGTCTGAGGAGACCCAAAGTACCAGCAAACAGCTGGCCTGGGATACGATCAATAACAGCAACAACGTGACCAGCGTAGAGTGGCTTATACTCATCACTGATCTCCTCCTCTTCAACAAGAAGCAAGGACTGACCTTCAACCTCCACATCGTCATTCTTCTTCAAAGTTGGACGCTGCTTGAGAGAACCTCTTCTCTGCAAAGAACCAGAAGAGGACACCTCAGTTTTTTCAGAGTCATTGCCAGAGGAAGAAACACCATCGGTGGCGCCAGAGGAGTGTGTGGAGGCATCGTTGTGAACGTCATCGACGATCTCAGCAGTGGCAGTTGTGTTATCCTTTCTTCTCTTCTTCTCCTCCTTCTCACGCTTACTGGACCAAACTTCGTCAACGAGTAAGAGTTCAACGGCAACCAAGTCACCCTCCAAGGCCCTGTTGCGGTCCTTGGAACCACAGATGAAGATATCAGCATCAAGCAAGCCATCAGTGGACACGTATGCATCAGATCTGTTCTTCTTGTTCACTCTCAGGGTACCAACAACAAGACGACCATCGGCAACGAGTTCTGGAATAGAAGACTGCGGTAAGTATGGAGCAAACAGTGACTTTCTTCCATTAGCATTCTGACCTTGCATCTGGAAGCCAGCAATTGAGGAGATGGAGTTGCCTCCATGGGATCCTCTGGATCTGTGGCCCGGGGTAAACTGTGGAGGTGGTGCGAGCAACTCGTTCTCAAACTGGGACCCGCGCTGTGGAGAACGTTGGCGCCAGTTCTGGTTCATCTCCAAGTTACGCGAGTTGGATCTGTAGTGGCCTGACTGACGACGCTCATGCTGTGGTGCTGGTGGAGCCAACGACTCGTATTGCGTGGATGACTGAGATGGTGACTTTGGCGGAAATTGGTAAGTTCTTTGCGGAGACTGCGCCATAGATCTCGAACGACCGTGGCCTCGTGGTGTGGTTGCTTGAGATCTCGGAGGCTCAACAACCGTGGATGGAAATTTGAAGCCGCTTGGTGGAGGCATAGACTGGTCATCATCGTTAACCTCTTTACCGGCTCTTTGGGCTTGTACTTGAGCCGCGGCTCTCTTGGCCTCATTCAACCCCAAAGAGTGTCTTCTGGCGTGTCCGAGTGCCGCATTAGACTGTGGTGAGGCCCCATTACCAAACTTCGGAGGTGGTGCCAAGTTGTTCTGTAGCGAGAAGGAGCCCATGGCGCCTGTGACGGAGGACTGGCTTCTCTTGTGTGTGTTTGAGCCCGTTCTCTTGTGGTAGCTTGCAGGAGGCTGTAGGGTATTGGAACCACCAGATGCAGCGGCAGCACTGTAGCTTCCAGACAACTGTGGACTGTGGTGGGTTTGCTGCTGCTGGGAGAGGATCTGTTGTTGCTGAGCCTGGACGATCTCGAGTTGGCGTTGAAGTGCGATCTGTTCCATCATCAGATTCGTGAGCTCACTCGGAGATCTTCTGTGGGCAATGTGAATCTGCTTCGGGGCCTTGCCTCCGGTCGTTGTGGTGAAAGATGGCTGTTGAGGATTGAAACCTCTGTTGTTTTGGTTCGACATGTTGCTGCTATGTGTTGTGTTTTGTGGATGAAGGAGGGGACAATAGAGTGGTCAAACAGAGCAAAAAAAAAGGCGGGGACGTGTTGTCAATGAGCGAGCCGTTGGTGGAAGGTGGGAAAAAAAGGGTGCAATGGAACCTGAGTGTGGAAAGGACAGGATTTGGGCAATTGAGAGCTGTGTGAAGGATTCGAGTCGCCGTAGTCCTCGATGTTTTCGATAAAGTGCTGAGTGGCGGGAAAGGAAGGGGCGGGCCAAACAGAGCGAGCGCTTCAGCAGCAATTGTCGGCGTAAGAAAATGCGGCGAATTGGGCTCAGATGGGATTGGAAGGGCCTGTGGGATAGGGCACAGGGGATGGTGATAAGCGCCGTGATGGAATGCGAGCAGAGCGACGGTGTTGGTGGGTGGGAAGGGCTTGGAGGCGGCGCGCTGGGAAAGAAATTTGCAAAGCTTTCCGGACGTGCACTTTTTATAGAACCGGACGCGCGCCTAGTGCCCAGTGCCCAGTGCCACAACCAGCGCCAGCAGCGAGAGGGCGCACAGAGCAGGGAGCACACACCACCGCATGTAACAGGCCCACGAGATCAAGGGCAATTCTGTGAGCTCCGTGGCCAGTGCTGTTTGTGCGGGCGGAGGGTGACACTCTATTGTGTTTGCCGGGTGGCCGTGTGAAGCGGTGCAGGCGACGGGGCCGCGGGCCGCGGGCCTAGTGCTCTCGCCTGACACGACCGCTCTACGCTGTCGCCTCTCCACCACCATCTCAAGGCCACTTCATCCCCTATTCCTCCCTCCCAAGCTCTACACTCGACCTGCTGCTCTCCCGTGCAATACGACGGGCCACCACAAGCAGGCTGGTGATCCTAGGCCCCAGGCCTGGAACTTTACCTCGAGAAGCGTCATCGAAGCTCACAAACCTCAACAATAATAAGCGGCTGCACGTCCACCACTCTGTCCGAGACTGCTGTCTTGCCACTGTACGTTGATGACATCCAGAATATACCTAATCAGCGTCGTACCGATCCGACTTGAGGCTACTTTGCTACGCGGTGCATGTTTTGATCTAGACTTACTAAGGGCCCCTCCATCTCAGAAGTTGTGTATCAGAGGCTGAGATGTGAGCGCCACTTAAGGTTGTGGCATGTGAGAGTTGAAGCATTGGGACAATGAGAGGCACCAGGCTCTAGAACCTTAGCGTAGAATCCTCTTTGTTGGCAGGGAGGCTGCCCGTGAGAAAGCTAAAACCTCGAGGGAAGGGGGCCTAGATGCCTCGAACTTTGAAGCCTAATTACGGCGCTTGTTCGACAGCAGCAGAACTGGAATAGGAATCGGTGATATACGACCAGAGTAGTGTTTCGGAAGGTATAAAGACGGAGTGGCCAGCCTTAGTGTCTCTGTTCCCTTTGACTTTTCAAAGATCGATCTACGTAGCGAAAGACGGATCCGCCCGTGACGGCTGCCGAGGTAAAAGTTGGCGCCGGCAAGTTTGGGAGGATGCCTAGGTTTGCCTCTACACCGCTGTATCAAGGCAACCGGCGCGATTGGTGCCCCCAATGGAATCTCTGGGTGGCTCACTGGCTCTTCCCACCAAATTCGCCCCGCAAATGTAAACACGAAGGTGCCAATGGGCCGTCGATCCCTCCACAGAACTCGTGGCGGGGGTCCACTTACGTGCTGTACGGTGCGGGTGTACAACCGGCGCGCGCGCGCCGCATAAAAAATTCGCGTGACGGGCGGGCTGCTGGGGAAGAACGTTGCAATGTAGCGAGTGCCAGACTGTTTCATCGTGTCGCTCGAGCTGATAGTGCCGCCCAATCCGTTGCGCTGAAGCCCTTTGATCTATTCTACCGCCTCCCTCTCGTCCAGCTTTCCGTCCGCCCTTCCACTTCTTCCTCGTTTCCTGCTCTCCTCCCCCAGTCACAACAACCATGGGTCAGCTGTTATCTCAACCCCTCACTGATAAAGTCATTGAATACCGAGAGATCGAGCGCTTCTCATACTGCTTAGGATCAATGCAAGGGTACCGTCTCACACAAGAGGATGCCCACTCTGTGACCATGGAGGATGCTGTGCCCTTTGAGGACTTTGACGGCAAGCAACGGGAAATCGACGTGAAGATATTCGGAATCTTTGACGGACATGGCGGAGCGCAGTCTTCGGAATACATCAGCAAAGAGTTGGCGCCTATTGTGTTTGAGGAACTCCGTGCAACGGGGAACCCATACGGGAAGAAGACCACCGAAGGTCTTATCATTCAGAAGCTGAAAAACGCCTTTCTCAGGACGGATCACATGCTCTATCATGCCATCCACAGACAACAAGGGTCACAGAGCGGGTCAACGGCGATTCTGGCAGTGATAATCGAAAACGAACAGCTCTACTCAGTCAACACTGGTGACTCCAGACTCATTGTTTCCCATGGAGGCTACGCCAAAAACCTCTCCTTTGACCACAAACCGAACCACATTGGTGAGCTGATAAGAATTAACGACGCCGGTGGGATGGTTTCCTACAACAGGGTTGGCGGAGTTTTGGCCCTCTCAAGAGCATTTGGAGACTTTGGCTTCAAGATCAGACGCTACACCGCTGAGACCAAAGACAAGGACGATGACGTGCCGCCACAGAGAATTGTCAGCGAGGAAACACAGGTTACGGTGGAGCCGGAATGCATTCTGCACAACTTGTCCATCGAGGATGAGTTCATTGTGCTCGCGTGCGATGGTATCTGGGACGTGTTCAAGAACCAGGATGTGGTGCGCTTCATACGACACAACCTGGCTCTGGGACTGATGCTAGACGAAATCACCACCAAGCTCCTGGAGCACACGCTTGCGTTGGCTAACCAGATCACCGGCGTGGGTTTCGACAATATGAGTTTGTTCATAGTGGCGAACCAGATGGAAGGCGAGGACATGGAGCAGTGGTACCAGCGCATGAAGCTGAAGTTGGAACTGGAGAAGGAGCTCATATAGCGGTGGAAATTAATACATAAGAACGAGGAGTGGGGAACACCCGTACACCATGAGCTGCGCGATCCAGGATCCGGATCTGGCCGACAAACGGGCGCGTTGACCCGGATACAGGCGCGTTGTCCTGGTGATTGAAAACATGCGATTTCCCAGAAAAAGAAGCAGGCCACTGGAATTTTGGCTGATTTTTGCGTGTGGGATGACCGAATGGACCGATCACTTGAGCGTTGAGACTCTTGACATTTAAGGTTGTCAGTGCCGTTTTTTCTTTGCTCTCCATACTACCGCCAGATCCCGTCCCTTCCTCCTTTCTCCAACAACTGTCCCGTTTCTCGTTCCGTCCGCCATAGCCGCTTGTGTTCCGTACCCTAGGGCAACCATCCACCCCCTAATCTACTCCACCCATCGCCCCACCACGTACACCTCCGGGACAACCTCCTCTACACTATGGCCACGACCCTCACTCGCCACGAGTACGTCGATCCTGTGCTCTCTGTGGAGTTCGACTCCAAGTCTCTGTCGGAGCTGACCCGCAAGTTTCCGCCCTACTATTCCAAGATTACTCAACAATGTTCGGTCGCTCTCAAGACGTACAAGCATCTTCTTTCGGTCCAATCACAGACTAAGACCTGGGAGTTCTCTACCCTCAAGGTGTCTGTGGATCTAAACTTCAACACCACCAAAAACAACGTCCGCACGTTTGATATCAAGATTGCGCAAACCGTGCTCCAAAAGTGCAATACTCTTGACGAGGAACTCGACAAACACGCCACCAAGCTCAAGCATCTCGTTGACTTTATCAAAGGCTTGACCGTCGAGGAGTACATCTCCGATCCAGGCACGTTACTGCTTAAGGTTTATTTCAAGACTCTAAACCTCAAGAACTCGCTCGCGGAGCAGATCTCTGTGTCGTACACGAAGGCCAAGCTTCTGGTGATCAAGTATGAGCTGGGACAGATCATGGTGATGATCGATGCCGAGGAAAATCCAATCACTCTGGACAACACTGACTTCCAATCCACCCTCAACTCGTACAAGGATTTTGTGTCCGTCCTCATTGACCAGTTGGACCGCGCTGTGCTGAACAAGGACTCTGACCAAATTGAAGAGTGTCTCGGTATCCTCAGTGACGTTGAGAAGATGTATGAGTCGGTGAGAATGAACTTTTTCTTTACCGAGGAGCTGAACGAGTGGGAGCATGAGTACCAAGAGCAAGAGCAAATGCTTCTCAACAGTGCCGCATCTACATCTACCGAGTTCTCCTCCAGTGCCTCATCTCCACGTACCAGTGAGCTGGGTGAATCGTACCAGATGTCCAGATTCCTTAACGAGAAACCATCACACAGCAAAATCTCACGCAGAGGTTCCATGAGCTCTACAACTTCCTCAATAGGGACGTTCATGAGCCGTCCTGCAACAACCACAATCTCCGAAGAGCTTCCATACCTGATGCAGGCCTTCGACGAGGCCAGAGAGCTGGAGCAGGAACTCTCTGCATACCAACCACCAAAGAAGACAATGGCCAAATCCCCAACGGCTCGCAACCTCAGCCTTTCACCATCGTCGTCCACTTCCTTCCTCAACAAGGGAAGACCTGGAGCCATTGGTGTCTCAACTGTGTCCACCACTGCCATATCCACTGGCGACAAGACCAAACCACACCTGGAGTCAGGCTTCAGCACGCCCAACATGGGCTTCAATAGCCCGCTACTCAACAGTCTGTACGGGCTTCATCCAACGTCAACGCCGTTCACGCCTTCCAACTTGCACAACGAGGTTGACTGAGGGTCTCTCACACATATTCTCTTTGTTTCACGATCTTTATGACCCCATTAACTTGCATTAGTAAACGCTTTTCACTCGAATTCTTCTCATAGGCTGCATGGTTAAAGGCTACCAAGCCGGGCGTGTTGGTCAAAGGAGACGGTGCCAAAGCTATAAGATTAGATTTCACAACTTCCGTTGTGGTGCCTAATGGCAGACGAACCGAGAGGCACGATACAGGTTGGATCTTTAATGAAGGCTCTGGCCGAGGAGCTTACTGCTAAACATAGATTGTGAGCTATCTACGTTGTTCCTATGGATGCATGAGCCGTACCCGTCCTATCTGCTGCTCTCTCTACTCTGTGGGGCCTGCGGAATGCCCTACTATGAAGACGGTAAGTCGTGCTCCATCAAGGTACTCCACGGCCTGGGGAGCTCTTACCGAGTCAGTCATATAGACACAGTTTGTGCGTTGGTGTCCTGGGTGAATCCTTGGCCTAGCATCTCGTTTGATGACTCAGTTGTTGCCGCTGTAATAAGGCAGCAACCCCGTGCTCCAGGCTGTACTTCCCTGTTGTGAGCAGGGCGCTTGTGTGCCCTAGGGACCAGAGAACTAGCCTTATTCAATATGGGGCAATGCATTAGGACCACAAGAGGATAGCTGCCGTCGATTCATTCCATCTTTTCCAGTGTACCCATACGCGGGTATGACTTCAACGCTCATTCCTTCAGGCTTTGCCATTGACTATGGGTCAGTTGGGAGCTACCACTTGCTGGAGGACAGCCCCCTTCTTCAGGCCCATTTCAAAAGGCTCAAGCTGTACTTAGAGAGAGAGAGAGAAAGAGAGAGAGGTGTGTGGAACGTGGAAGGTTTCATTGAGAGAGTGGTTTGTGGTCTTCGTTTGTGGTGTCCGGGTGTTTTTTTTTTTTTTTTTTTTTTTTTTTTTTTTTTTTTTTTTTTTTTCGCGCGCGCGCGCGGCATCAAATTCGAACCCATGGATGGTACCCCAAGGAATGCCAACCACACCTAGGGATTTTGGCTAAAGTGAACTAATACTGCACTTTTGAGGCCACACACATAAGCGCCCCACCTACAGAGCTCATTTAGGGTAGCACTGCAGCGTCTCATAGGGTGAAAGAGATCATTTTTGAAGCTAAATCCTCAAGATGTCCCAGGCCATAGGGCCTATATCCAGGGCCTTCCTTTTAACAAATAGGTCTCCAGCAAACACGAGCAACCCAGGAAGGCCGGCCACAAACAGGGTTACATTAGGTCCCACCACTCAGGGTAACACCTTCATGAATGTAGGGTAATACAAAGACAAATTTCCGGGTAATACAAAGAGCCGTGCCGGGTAACACAACGCCTGCTTCAGGCTTAAATAGAGCGGGTAACACAGCTGAATTTCATTATAACTCCGGTGGAGGAAATGAATTCTTCAACGCGTCCCCGGCAACTGGCAACAGCGACCACAGCTTATTAACTAAAGTGATTCTTGAACTGTATAACGGTAATTTTTAATACAACAATCACACAAGTACAGCTTTCAATGCCCCCGCAAAGATTATCGACCATATAGCCCTCTCAAAATCTCAATATTGAGAATGTTGGGTTCACCAGCATCTATTGTGAAGTATTCGGTCTTTCACTGCTCTCTTGCGTTTTTGTGTTCTTTATTGGTGTCAGTCATCGCACGACGAATGTCTCTATCTCTGTTTCAATCAGCTGATACCTTTCTACACTGAGGGTGATGCCTAGTGAGTGAGAGGGGAAGCGGTGTTGCCTCACTTTCAATGTCTATGTTACCCGGTGCGATATCTCCCTGTTACCCTGAGAGAGCTCTTGCGGTACCCGGAGAAAGACTCCGGTGTGTCATGCGTGATCCTGTGATTATGAGCGGTTCTCTCTGTGTTACCCTGATTTGTGTTGTTTTGGTTGTGCGCAGGAGCTTGCGGCTATCCTAAATTCCCCTCTATATCGTGGACGTTCTCTTAACTATTGTTCTCTCGTCCCCACTTGCCAGTGTCTAATATCCAGTAATTGAGATAAACTTAACCGGGTGTGGGTGCACGACCTGGAAGTGCTATTTGTACCCCCCCCCCCTTTCATCAGTATCTTTCCAACGGTCACCTTCTAAGGAGTGCGCTCGGCTGTCTCCAAGAATTAAGCAGTCTATTATTTGTGTTACTCTGGCTATATGAGGACCCTGTGTTGTGCCAGCCTGTCTAGAAATGTTTGTGTGTCGTGTGGCTTAGATGTAGATAATCCCCTGAGCTTATCCCCAGTCTCCGGCATCTGAGGCTGACCTTTGACAGCCCGCACTCCGCAGGGCCAGGAAATGAACGCGAAAATTTACGGTGGAAGGAGCGTCATCCTCTTTTTGGAAATATGGTACGGCCACTATATGTCTTCAAGCTCAAGGTCCCCCGTTGACTTTACACGGCACATGTTTGCGTAGGTAAAATCACATTACACGTACATCCGAAGGACACACAGTACACACTTACCGTCACTCCACCTGAAAAACGGGCCGTTCGAGAACCGATGAAGGCGAAAAAACTGGGTTGTCAAAAGTTGTGAACTGATACTGTTAGAGTGGAATTGGGATATTGCTCTGGAGATTGTACAAGCCAGATGAGGGACTTGGGCCCGGTGTACAGTATCATTTAAAGGCACCAAAGTGTGGGGTCCCCATATAAATATTTGGAGATTGGAAGGAATCACGAGGGGAGCTGACTTCCGCGCCCCAAATGTAGCGGATCTCAGCCGTCTGGGAAATCGCAAACAAGAGTAAAGGCCGCACCACGTCCTCGTGTACCTTGACAGTGTGAGAGGCAGACCCAGTTGACACTCATATAAGCAGTAGTCAGTGCCAAGCCAACACGAGATAGATCGAACAGTGCGAGCGAAGAGGTCAGTGAGAGCTCACAGCATCAACACCACGCAGAGTAAGCGTGGTCGGCAGCAAGAGACACGTAATCACCAACACATCATGATTGATGAGCAGCATACTTCATAGCTAAATCAAACTGGATCAACTCGAAGTGTTCTTGTTGTAACTGATCCACGGAGTCTGGTACTTCAGGGGTTTCAACGTCTGGAGATGGCAAAACCGGGTTGGCTTCACTTGTGGCTTCGATGTTCTCAGAATCCAACCCTGACGCCTCGTCAAGGTCAACAGCAAGAGGATCAGCGGAAACGGTGTCAGTAGGAACATCCGCAGAAACAGTAGGAACATCAACAGAAACAGTGTCAGAAACAACAGCGTCAGAAACACCCCCTTCGGCACTCAGTAACTCATCCCTCAATGCGGTGTTCTCTTGCATCTTCAAGCCTCTCAGATCGACGTCTCTGAGCAAGAAGCAAACCAATTAGTAGAAACGATCTGCCCTTCCAACGCTAGACTGCGGCTTGAACTGGGAGTAGGTAGAGACAAAATCAACTGGAAGTGGGCTTGTCAAAGAGGGGGCCAGAGGACCTTCAGCGTGAAAAGTGGCGCGGCTGTAGGTAGACAGCTGGTTGTTCTGTACGGGAACAAGTCTCGTGGTCAAGGATGTATGAGCTCCGGCGGTAAATGGGGGGGTATGGTCGTGTGTGTATCGTCATCATGGACTCCGGAGGTATGTCAAAGATCGGCCGACTTGGTCTGTTAAAAGTGTGAAATGGAGGAGTGAAACAACGCAAAGAATGTCTAAATTGACACCCGAGATGGAACAGATAGTGTCATTCTGTATTTGTGTTCAGTATCTATGATGTTGTGACCTTGTGGCAGATACTGACACCCTCTCCACGTACTCCCGAACGAACGTACTCGTCGGAATCACGGGCGGCGGTCGAGGGAGGGGGAAAAAAAAAAAAAAAAAAAAAAAAAAAAAAAAAAAGGAGGAGAGGCAGGCGCGCGCGCGCGAGAAAAACCCATTACCCGGCTTCCGCCTCTTCGCGACAGAGATAATTGACGGCTGCTTCCGATAGCCAAAAGTGGGCGAAATTGCACGCCTCCCTTCTTCTACTTAAGCCCGCTCTGAACCGCCATAAAAAGCATCAGCCAAACGTCGGAAACGGCTTGTTGTGATCTTGGAAAACTCAATTGAGCAATCACCGAGAACTGTGCCTCTATTCCTCCACTTCTGACTGCCACGTCACTATAAACAGGAACAAGTTTTTGGCTGCCTCGTGAAACAATGACTGGAATGACCGACAAAGAGCTCTTTGAGCTGAACAAGAAGGCGGCTACTGAGGGGTTCAAGATTAAGCCAAGAATCAACTACAACACCGTCGGTGGTGTCAATGGTCCCCTTGTCATTTTGGAGAATGTGAAATTCCCTCGTTACAACGAAATTGTCAACCTCACTTTACCAGACGGGTCTGTCAGAGCTGGACAAGTGCTTGAAGTTCGTGGTGACCGTGCTGTCGTCCAAGTCTTTGAAGGTACTTCCGGTATTGATGTCAAAAAGACCAGAGTTGAGTTCACTGGCCAGAACTTGAAGATTCCAGTCTCGGAGGACACTCTTGGTCGTATCTTTGATGGTTCTGGTAGACCAATTGACAACGGTCCAAAGGTGTTTGCTGAAGACTACTTGGATATCAACGGTTCTCCAATCAACCCATTCGCCAGAATCTACCCAGAGGAGATGATTTCCACTGGTATTTCTGCCATTGACACAATGAATTCCATTGCCAGAGGTCAGAAGATTCCAATCTTTTCTGCTTCCGGTCTCCCACATAACGAAATCGCAGCACAGATTTGCAGACAGGCTGGCCTTGTGAGACCTACCAAGGATGTTCATGATGGTCACGAAGAGAACTTCTCCATTGTCTTTGCCGCCATGGGTGTGAACTTGGAGACGTCGAGATTCTTCAAGCAGGACTTCGAAGAAAACGGATCGCTCGAGAGAACTTCGCTCTTCCTCAACCTTGCAAACGACCCAACCATTGAAAGAATCATCACCCCAAGATTGGCTCTGACTACCGCGGAGTACCTGGCCTACCAGACCGAACGTCACGTCTTGACCATTTTGACTGATATGTCCTCGTACGCTGATGCTTTGAGAGAAGTCTCTGCTGCCAGAGAAGAGGTTCCAGGTAGAAGAGGTTACCCAGGTTACATGTACACAGATTTGTCCACCATCTATGAGAGAGCTGGTCGTGTTGAGGGGAGAAACGGTTCCATCACCCAGATTCCAATTTTGACCATGCCGAACGATGATATCACGCATCCAATTCCAGACTTGACTGGTTACATTACCGAGGGTCAGATCTCTGTTGACAGACAGCTCCATAACAGGGGTATCTACCCACCTATCAACGTGTTGCCATCCTTGTCCCGTCTCATGAAGTCTGCCATTGGTGAAGGTATGACCAGAAAGGACCACGGTGATGTGTCTAACCAGCTTTATGCCAAGTACGCCATTGGTAGAGATGCTGCTGCCATGAAGGCCGTCGTTGGTGAGGAGGCTTTGTCTACAGAGGACAAGCTTTCCTTGGAGTTCTTGGAGAAGTTTGAGAAGACCTTTATCTCCCAAGGTGCCTACGAGAACAGAACTGTGTTTGAGTCTCTTGATCAGGCTTGGTCTCTGCTCAGAATTTATCCAAAGGAGATGCTCAACAGAATCTCACCAAAGATCCTCAATGAGTTTTACGACAGAAGAAACGAGGAGGCTAAGCAGGATGAGGGTGAGTTGAACAGAGCTGAGGAGAATCTCATCGATGCTTAATTTTATGAGGGTGTATGTGTTTGCATTCTCTATGTTTAAGATGTCCACTGAGCTTAAGATTTAGTACTTAGACGAACCATGCAATTCTGTTATAGATGAGGTGTAGTTACTGAACGGTTTCTTTCTTGATTGGCTCTGATTTCTGTTGATGTTTTGCACCCAACTGCTGTTGTGGCTTTCGTTTGCTCTCTTCAAACTCCTTCCTCCATGTAGGGCCCACTTTCATCAAGATCACCACAATGGCAATACCAAAGATGTCAACCAAGGCGAGGCCGGTAAAACACCAACCAAAGCCCATTCTGTCTATGAGCTTGCTAATGATAACAGATGATAGAGCAGCACACGCGTTGCGGAAGAAGTTGCCAATGGCAACGTTAGAAGCCGGTTGCCCAGTAGAACATTCCGTCAAGTAGGTGGTGGTGGTGACAAAGACAAAAGTCATGCCAAACCCAGTGAGAAATGAAAACACAAAGACCGCAGCAACGTGCACCTTCCTGTCAATACACCAACCGTACCCAAGAAGGCCACCCATGCTGATTAGAAGGCCGACAACCTGAAGTGAGAAACGATGCTCTGGGACGTAGTTGGCAGGATGCTTCGCCACCATGCGTCTTCGGAAGAAATCAGACAGCCTTCCACCAATGAGAGATCCCGATACGAGAGACACACCGGGACAAACGTATGAGAATGAGGTGGCTAAGTTACCAAAGTGATACTGACTCTTGAGCTTCTCTGCAAAAGTCACAGACATGGCGTAGAAGCCCGCAAACAGGAGACCAGCGTTGAAAGAACAGAGAGCAACAGGCTTGTACTTCAAAATATGCCAATAGCCCTTGATACTTGGCTTTGGTGGCGTGGGGAACTTCGTCTTTTCCTCATCATCGAGCAGGCACTTCTGCACCAAGTGGGGCTTCACAAACACACCTTCAAGTTGAAGTTTCTCGCCGTTCCCGACGAGGCATCTGAGAGTCTCCGGAAGACAGAAGAGAATCATAAGATAGACCACTGCACCGAAGATGGCAAGGAATCCAAAAATCCATCTCCATTGGCCATTTGAAGCAATTGTAGACAGGATGGGACCGAGAATGGGACCAAGTTGAGGACCAAGCATGAAGTATGAGATGGCCTTAGCTCTGTCCTTGGGAGGCACTATGTCAGCAATTGTCCCAGCACCAACACTCATGACACTGGAAGCACCAAAGGCCTGGAGGATTCTGAGCACGTAGAGCGCAGCGATGTGTGCTGGAACTGCAGCCAGGAGGATGTTGGCCAGGATGTAGAAGAGAAGCGAACAGAGATAGAGCGTCTTTCTTCCTCCAAAATCAGCCCAGGACGCCCAGAGCAGGGGTGCGATGGCAAAGACCAACATGAACACCGAGACGGTGGCATTGATGGTCGTCAGCGAGCAGTTGAAAACATCTTTGAGTTGTGGAAGGAGCGGGATGTAGATGTTACCACTCACTGGGCCCAGGAAACCCGTGACAGTGACGATGGCGATTGTGGCGGCCTTTCGACGGCTGGTGAAAGCGGTGTACTGGGGTGGCGACCGTGCCTGTCCAGAGACGACGACCTTCTCTGTGGACTCAGCAGTGGTTTTGGCATCTTCGAGCGAGGAGGCACTCGGTGTGGATTGTGCCATTGTAGAGACGGCGTGGGGAGACAGTAGCGGAATCGACGGGGGCTGATAGCGAGTTGGGAGACTCGCCGTATCTTATAGCCACCGACAGATTGTGAGCTTCATAAGGTAATTGCTCGTTGTCTCAAGTCCGATTGGCACCGTGGCGTACAAAATTTTCAGTAGGCCGACAAGGCCCACTCTTCTGTAATAATTTGCTCATGGGGGGCCGATCGAATGTGCGGGCGAAAGCTCAGGGGGGGGGGGGCCCGATCTCTCTCATCGAGCGAACACAATCAAGGGCTACATGACAATTCGGGTTGTGAAGTGTTTGAACGTCGTCCTCGTCTTCCATTTCACAAAGATATGTTTACAAGCGCAGAGAGCCACGACCACGGCCGTGTGATGATGATACATTTTATCAGCGAGCGCGCGCCCCCTGGCCTCGGTTGATCAGCGCCCAGCGAGGGCCCTGGAAGATGAGCAAAAATTCCCCTATCGATCACAGGAGGGCTCGACTGCGTATCCATCTCAACAGGCAAGCCCGTTGTTTGATGGTTGAGGTACATAAGACCTGACGAGGGCCCACAGGGCCCACGCTCGCAACAGTCTCAAGGTCCAATACAAACACTCCCTCCGTGATGTTTATGCTCACCATCCCACAGATCATCGTTGTCACCCTGATGGCTATTATCACGTTAGCCGTGCGTTCGGTAGTCCTGCCCCCATGGAACTTCCCAAGAAATATACCCACGATCCCGTTCTACGTCTCCTTCCTGGGAACATACACAAAGATGGACCAGAGACAGATCTATGAGACTTATCTCAGAAGCAAGCTCGAGAAGTACGGCGCCGTGAAGATCTACTTTGCCTGCCAATGGAACATTCTGGTGGTGAGACCCGAGTACTTGAATCAGGTTTTCAAGGAGGAGGACGTGTTCGCTAAGTCAGGGAACCACAAAAAGATCCCACACGCTGTACTCTCAGAGTACACAGGCGACAATGTCATCTCCGCGCATGGTGAGACATGGAGAACCTACCGTGGTCTGATCCAAAAGTCCATACAGTTCCCAGTCAACTCTCATGTCTACAACAACACCAAGAAGTTTGTCAAGCTCATCGAGGATGAAGTGGGGAAGGAGGAAAAGGCAGTTCCAGTGAGCGACTTCTTGCAGAGACTCTCCCTCGCCAACATTGCACAGTCCATGCTCGGTATCGACTTTGGTACACTGGACTCCAAGGAGAGTGAACTCCACCAGCGTCTCAAGTTTGTCAAGTCACAAATCTTCAAGCCTTTGTACATGAACTTCCCCGTGTTGGACCAGCTGCCAATCCAATCACGTATCAAGGCACACGAGGAAGTCCGCAAGTTCCGCAAGTACTACAGCGACAAGGTGATTAAGGCACAGAACAGTCATCTTGGGGAGGTCAACACAGACTCGGCAGCATACCAGCTTTACCAGGCCCTGGAGAGTGGTAAAATTACGGAGAAACAGTTCGTTGACAACCTCGTCATCATCCTCGTTGCGGGACACGAGAACCCACAGCTGTTCTTCACATCACTTCTGTACATCATGGCTAAGTACCCACAGATTCAGAGGGAGTTGAGAAGTGAGATGATAGAGACAGACTTTGCACAGCTTGACACTGCTCCATTTCTCACTTCTGTGCTATTCGAGACGTTGAGGTACTTCCCACCACTCGGTCAGATAATCAACAGATGTGCAACGAAAGACACTGTCCTTGGCGGTTCAATCCATGTCCCAAAGGGTGCTTACGTGGGTTACAACAACTACGCTACAACGCACTCATCAGCCTGGGTTGACGCCGACACGTTTGCTCCAGAACGCTGGGGTAAAGATATTGAAGAGATTACGAAGACATACAAGAGGGCCAAGTCCAATGCCACGCTTCCCTCATTCCATGGTGGAAGAAGAGCTTGTCTGGGTGAGAGATTTGCCCTCCGGGAGTCTAGAGTATTCCTCAAGGAGGTGCTCACAAACTTTGAGGTCAAGATGGATCCAACCTGGAACGACAGATTGACTCCTGCTGGCCCAATTTGTCCAATGGGCCTCCAAGTTATATTTAAAAGATTGTAAAGGCCTTATTTATTGAGCTTTGCACACCTTAGATAACGTGCTTCTTCTTCATCTTCTGTAGCTTCTCTCTCTCAACGATCTCTCTTATGATCAATGCAAGAGTTTCTTCAACGTTGTCGTTAGTTTCATTATCGATAAGGATGAACGGAGAGTTCCATCCGCTAGCAAGTCTCTTCCCCTGCTCAATGAGCTGTGGTGATCTCCCCTCGTGTGCACCGTGTGTACAAACCACAAGGATCGGCGGTGGTGCATCTGGAGATGCTGGGTCAAGGTCCAAATCGTCCAGATGAGAGGAAATCTTTCTCAGTTCTGCGATTCTCTTCTGCTCATCTTCGATAGACTTCATCTTCCAAAGCTGTTTGATACCATATACCAGCGAGTAGACATCTCCTTCTGAGCCCTTCTTCCATTTCTTCTGGTAGTTTCGGTACTCTCTCCACGCATCATATATTGCGCCACGGATGAGTTCCAGTACACCGAGGGAATCCTCGCCATGGCTTCTGGATGAGGACACGGGACTGAAGTAACTGTCTCCAGATTGCGTGGATGAGTTGGATGTCGCTGGGTTGAGGATTTCGTCATAAGAAGGCGGGTTCAAGCTTGGCACACTTGAGTACATAAAGATGTAACCGT
The DNA here is from genome assembly GCA_030569395.1 of Petasospora rhodanensis. NCBI lineage: Eukaryota > Fungi > Ascomycota > Saccharomycetes > Phaffomycetales > Wickerhamomycetaceae > Petasospora > Petasospora rhodanensis. Next base: position 39,584 of record JAJMKQ010000248.1, read on the forward strand.
TCACCTTACCGTCGAGCTCACTGGCACCACTAGCAACAAGAAGTGGGTTCGTTGATACTGGTCGTCTCGGCTCATTTGCAAGGTTGTGGAGGTCTTCCTTGTCAAGGTTTCGGTACAATGACACCTCGAGGAAAGGAACAACAAGGTCAGGTTTGAATGGTGGTGTATCAATGATTTCCACTTGAATGGGTGAGATCTCTGGCTCTGTGTAGTATTCTGTGTTCGTGTCGTTGTACTTGTATGCGTAGTACTTGTTCTTCAACGCCTTGCTACCCGAGTTCGAGTTCCGTCTTTTCCGTACTTCGTGGTTGCTCAGTTTGTTATAGGTTTGGAAAACCACTGGAGAGAGAAGGATATCGTTTCCAGAGGTGATGACCTGCTTAGCGTTGAGTCCACCGTACTCGTCAAGAAGTGCTCGAGCCCTTCGTGTCGTAGGCTGGAAGGGAAATAATAGGACAGTCGACTTGTGCGTTGGGTAGTACGTTTCTCTGAAGAACTTGGAGTGGAGCCTGTTGGCAAATGTGGATTTCCCAACGGCAGGGGATCCAAGAAGAACAATCTTCAATGGCGTCTCGTCGTTCACCATGGCTGGAGTCATGACGAAGAGTGGGGAATGTTGTGGGTGTGGCGGTCTTAGCTGAGCTGGGAAGGCAGAGACAACGGGGTGTGTGACGACTGAGTCTTTTGATAGGGACGAATAGCAGTGAGTGACAAGGAAAAGCTGTCTAACAGGCAGATTGGAAGTCTGAAAACCAAGTAATTCCAATACGAGCCACAGTATCGAAGCTTCGGGTAAACACGAGCAAGCGAGGGGGAGAAAAAAAAAAAAGTCAGGCGATGAGCCGCCGGCACAGGGTTCTTAGCGGCGGCAAACCGACGGCTTCCCGAAGGCTTACCGTCGGGACGAGTCCTAACGCAGCTCATAACGGACAGGGCCCCACCCACCACACTTTGTTGCAGCACACAAGGGATTGACAAGGTGGATAGAGCATTTGAACATTCTGAGACCTCACTTTTTGTCTCCAGGGTTCCTCTAAGTTGAATTGGGTGTCCTTCACGACTGTCATCAGTCTCCGCCCAGTCCGATATGGCAGCATTTTTTGAAAAAACAACCCAAGACCCATAACACCTCTTTCGTTCTTTACCGCAGATACGATCCTCACCAAGCCAACAACCGCTGACATGGAGCTAGACGAAGAGAAGGCACTGCTCAGGGACAGCGATATCCAGAAGTACCAGGTTTCGCGCCATCGTGGCAAGCAACGCTTCTGGTTCTTCGTGCAGCTCGTGCTGTACGCCTCCACGTTTTCGCTTCTCACCAGATACATTACAACATGGCCTTCTGGCTGGCCCGCTCAGAATGAGGCATTTGAGTTGAGACTTCCAGTGCTCTACAAGAACCTCGTGTATGAACAAGACCTTCTCGAGCACACTTTTGGCAACTCATGGGGACAACCGGCAATCGCCGAGTTTACTCCTCCACAAAATGTGGCGTTCAACAGAGTCGTTCTCGAGCTCAACACCACAGTCGATGGCGTCCAATATGACAGACTGGCACACGTATTTGTCAATGACATTCCGGTTTGGCGTACTTCCACAGCAGAACCAGGGAACAAGCGTGTCTTCTCCTCCGTGAACAAGGATGTCTCGAAGTACACAACACTGTTCCAGCCAAACTCCACAGTAACGCTCCAGCTGGACAACCTTCTCAACGGACGCTTGACAGGTTCCTTTGCAACAAAACTCAGAGCCAAGTACTACAACGAGGAAGAGGACAACGATTACGACAGTGTGTTCCGTCATTTCAAAACGACATCCAGACCAGCGGAAAAAGTCATTCAACTGATCAAGCCGAAGCCGAACAGAACGCCTCTACAGTATTATCCAGCGGATAAGCTCGAACTATCAATTCCAAAGATTTCACAGAACACTACAACTCTCAAGTTGGCGCTCTACGTCTCCGGAAATGCTGAAGAAGAGTTCTGGTACTCCAATGTCGTTGATACCAAGAAGGACATTTTTGTGGATCACGGTCACAGGTTCGCTGGTCACGGGCCCGTACGTGTTGTGAACACATACATCAACAATGTGCTTGTCAGTGTCAATGCACCAGAGCCTGTCATCTTCACCGGTGGCATTTCACCAGCTCTTTGGAGACCGATTGTTGGGGTAAACGCCTTCGACATCAGACCATTGGAAATCGACCTCACCGCATATTTGCCAGAACTCTGGAAGAACCCAGCAGCATTGGACATCGAAGTGACCAACGGAACGCTTGGTGGTACTGTGGGCTCCAACTGGATTGTCGCAGCTAACCTTCTTTCGTGGGAATCCGATGAGATCAAGTCCAGCTCCGGTACCGTGGAGAGCTTCACAAACAGCTCCAAGTTTGACAGCTTCCTCATACAGACCGACGAGGACAAGTACTTTGAAATTGTGGTCTCTGGTCATTCTGCTTCTATCCAGAGCAATATGACATTTGTGCTAAATAACGGTACAGAGGTCCCCTTGAAGGTTTATTGCAACTCCAACGTCAAGTACAGTAACGGTCAGCAGTATTACCTCTATGGTGATGCACAGTTCTTGTCCAGTGCCATCTCTTCAACTCACGACACAGCCTTCTACAAGGACGGTGAGATGGTTGGATCAGTGAAGGCCTCACATGTCTACCCGCTTTCCCTCGCCCTGTTGACAGAACCAATCAACCCACCAGACATTAAGTATCAGGTGAACATTACTAACGTCTATGGGTCTCGAATTCTCGCCAGTGACAAAGAAATCTTTGTGCTCGAATCCTATCAGAACGGTACATCTGAATACAATCTCACACCAAAGGGTAACCACGGTACTGGCACAACGGAGCAGACATTTGCAGCTGAGATCTATCCACCGTTTGGTACATTTAAGGAGGATGCCTTTGCCAAAGCCATTGATGGGGTGCTGGTTGAGTTTGACGAGAAGCTTCACTTTGACTCAAACAGCCTGGTCATCCCAACAGAGCTGCTCGATCCTGAGGACCACGTCGTGTCACACATCCAGGAGATGGTACTGGACGGCGATCTCAGCTTGGATGCCGGTATACAGTTCTTGTTGGACATGAAGAGTGGTAAGGAGCAAGTACTTTCTCGTGCTACAGAGATTAGAGAAGCAAGAGCCTACTATGACGAGGGTTTCCAAGTGTCGCATGCACCAGGTTTCAGAATGTCCCTCGAGTGATCGTGAATGAAATATATGATTGGCTTGGACATCTGTAGAGGTATTTTGATCTGTTTCGCTCCACTTACTGGAAGTTGACAAAAGCACCACCATCAACCAAGATTTGTGCTCCAGTGACGTAGTTAGAAAGGTCGGATGCAAGGAACACGGCTGGACCTGCAAGATCTTTTGGCTGACCCAATCTTCCAAGAGGAATACGGCCCTCCATGTACGTTCTCTTCTTCTCATCTGCAAGATCATCCTCATTGAGCTGTGTGCGGATGGTGCCTGGCAACAAGGCATTGCATCTGATACCGTATGGTCCAAGAGCAACTGCTTCTGACTGCATCAAACTGAGGATACCGGCCTTGGTTGGACAGTAGTGGACTTGTTGGCCACCGCCGACGAGTGCACTGATGGAACTGATACCAATGATGGACCCACCCTTCCCTTGCTTCGTCATCTGCTTACCAGCGGCCTGTGTAGCATAGAATGCACCGTCCAAGTTGATGCTCACGTGTCGTCTGTAAAGTTCTGGAGTGATATCAAGGAACTCTGAGAACTGGCAAATCCCAGCGTTAGAGACAAAAATGTTAAGTTCACCAAAGGTTTCGACAACCTTGGCGACGAAGTCTGTTGATGTCTGTGGGATGGATATGTCACCTGGAACGGCGAGAAGGGTTGGGATTTCTTGCTTCAAACTCTCAACCTCCTTCTCCTGACCAGCAAGGTAGTTGATGGCCACGTTAGCACCATGCTTGTAGAACTCAATGGCGATGCCCCTTCCGATTCCTGTGGCTGCACCAGTAATGGCGGCGGTCTTTCCTTCGAGTAATTTGGCAGACATCTGTCTTGATGAAATCTATGTGTGGAACTGAGTCTAACAGGTGCAAAATGCGAAGGAAAGGACAGAGTTTTTATACGGGTGGGGAAATCGACCCCCAGATCATCGGAAGTGCAGACGCCAGTTCCTTTTCTTGGGCGTTGTTTGTCCACCGACCACCAAGTTTGTCTCCACACCGGGACATCTTTTCTCCGGAGACATGCTTTGTCCCGGCGGAAATAGTTCGACCGAGATTTCTCACCGCGTCTGCGGGCCGGCTCTTGTGCCGAGCGATGTCTGATTTGTCTTCTCTTCAAATAAATCAACATATCCCATTTTTGCGCCATCTCAATGTGCAAGTGAGCGTCCAGACACGAGTATATTGGATTATTCGCCATCTCAACGCGCCAATTTCGTTACTGCTAATATCGGGTTCAATCATATCGGGACGACTTTCGCAAATTTGACACAAACATATCGTATTCGTGCTGCCCCATATCAACATATCGCAACCACCAAGGATATCGAATTTTCGTTCTTCATATTCATCTCTGTCTTGTCTTTTTGTTTCGCAAAACTGACCCATCAGACTACCGATGCCAAGAATTGATTCACATGTCCACCTCTTTGATACAGAAGGGCTCAACAGTCTTGCCTGGATGACTCCGGACAACAAACTCTACTCTAACCACCGTGTTGAAGAGTTCAAGGCAGATCTCGTTGACAGCAGTGACTTGGAAGGAGTCGTTTTCATTGAAACTGATGTCAAGTCAGGTCTTCGTGAGGAGCAGTGGGATCTCGCCATTGGCGAGTACGTCTACGTCGCGTCTAAGGAGGCGCCAAAGGGGTTCGTGAAGGCCATTGTCCCATGGGCTCCAGTTCCAGCAGGCTCAGAGGGCGTGAAGAAGTACACAGAGAAGCTGTTTGCAGCTTATGCTGACGATGATAAGCTGGTGAAGGGCTTCAGATATCTCGTGCAGGACAAACCATCTGGGACGATGCTTACGGAGAAGTTTGCCCAAGGTGTGCAGTGGCTGGCTGATCAGGGCTACGTCTTTGATTTGGGTATTGACATGCACTCAGGTGGTGTATGGCAGTTGGAAGAGTTCAAGGAGTTGGAGTCTAAGCTTGAAGGAGTGGTGTTCATTGTAAACCATTTGACGAAGCCTGACTTAACGAAAGAAGATACCACAGCGCTCCAGGAGAAGTGCAAGAGGCTGTGGACTGAGATTGCCTCGTCGACGAAGAACAAGTACTATATCAAGCTCAGCGGAGGGTTCTCAGAGATGCCCACAGAAGTTGCCAATGGACCGGTAGATGAAATTGTTAAGAGAGTTAGACCTTGGCTGTCGCTTTTCGTTGATGTCTTTGGTAAGGATGTGATTATCTGGGGTAGTGACTGGCCAGTCAGTACTCTGAAGATGGACAAGTCTCTTGGAACAGGAGACAAATGGAAGGAAGTGTCTGATGTACTTGTGGCAGACCTCGGACTCTCAGAAAATATCTACTACGAGACAGTGAAGAAAGCATATAACATATGAGCTCTCTAAACATTGGAAAGATCCATCTCCATGTCATGAAAGAAGTCCCTCAGGAACTTATCACCAGTACTATCCAAAAACTCCCACAACGTGTCATCCATAGGCATGTTTGGTGCAACTTCGGGCCTCAACATCGTACTAGATGGTGACTGCTGCTCAGGACTCTTCAATGTCTCAAAATCAAATCCCAAGTACTGGTCGATACCAATTGATTTTTCCTCCAGGACGCCACCGCTTGAAAATCCAGTAGACTTCTCCTCTCCGCTGGGAACCTCTGGCTCCATTCCCCCCTCCAATCTCTGCATTACACTGGCAGAGACCCTCTCAAAGGTATCACGAAACATGGTAGCCCGTTTGAACTTCTCAGCAAAGACGTAAAGGATCGATAGGCATGCTGAGATTGTGTCGTAGATCAGGGTCTTTCTCTTCAGCTCAAGAACTTGGACTCTGGCAGAGCTGTTCACTTGGAGACAGTACAAGAATGACAACCCGGAGACAAAGATACAGTGCATGGAGAGCCAAGTGAAACCCATTTTGCCCTGTTGGTGAAGGTTCTTATAGCTCATACACAATGCTGAGGCCGAGTGGGTAAAGACTTTGAACCACTCCAGTAATCTCGGAGATGGTGCGGTGTTCTTTGAGCAGGAAGCGACCTCAAGAACCACTGGTCTGAGAAGGAGGAGGAGAGAGTTGTGATATGACACTTCGGCCCAATGTCTGGTCTCAAACTGGGACGTTGGCGTTCTCTTTGATGGGAAAGTGGACATCCAGTTGTTGAGTTCAAGGACTATACTCACTCGTGTGCTGTCGATATCCTCCCTCTTGTCTTTGAGCTTCAGAGGGTTGTAGACGAAAGTAGCAATGTTGGACTGGATCCTTCTGAGATTGACAACGTGTTGAGCGACACTGGTGAACTCATTCTCATCAACCTGTGGGGTAGGTACATCAATGTCAATATCCGAGATGCTGAATGGTCTCCCCAGCGTGATACCGTTGATTCTTTCAAGGCCGTAGGCGCACCAGAAGATTCTGCTCTTGAGCTGCTCCAGTTTCGAGGACTCCTCTGATCTCTGTCTGAACGAGATTCTGTGCAACCCGAGAATAATCGCTGTACGAATGGCGAGTCCAATCGTCTGCCAGATAGAGCTTGCGTCGGGCATCTTCTGTGCAAATACAGAGAGCATCAAATATGCCTGGACGGTCTGTATTGTAGTTTGTTCGACAAGCGGGTTGATGTTCTCCATGGCCCTATCGTAGTACATCTTGGTGTAGACGTTGCTGGATGTCGAGGAGTGGCAGTAGACCTGGGAGCCGATGGCAAAGATCATGTAGATGAAGAACAGCTCCTCCCTCGATAGGGCCTCTTCACCCTGCTGTACGATCTTGTTGAATGAAGAGACGATAGAGGGCCAGTCCAAGAAGGGGTACTGACAGTGGACGTTATCGTAGTAGGCCGTCATGTAGTTCGTCGCCATTGAGTTAGAAGGTTTGGTGAAGGGTATGTTGCTAAGCTCTTCGGTGACTTCTGGCGGAGTTGATCTGTGGTTGTCGTCGAGTGGCTTTCGGTTGTAGTAGCTTATGGTGGAGGTGATAGCTTTGGCGATGGAGTAGGCGCTCGAGTCACCCAGGAAACCCTTGGACTCTGAGCCGGCACCGAGAGTGATGTATCCAATCTCCATCTCCAGATCTCTCTTTGAGATGTTCCCAGTACCAGTGGCTGCTGTCTGAAGTCTGGAGACCTCCTCTTTCAACGTCACGAGCTGAGCCTCGAGCTTTTCGATGTAATCCCGTGGGAGGGTGCGCTGCGTGGTGGGATCGACGATGGTGCATTCCGCTCCAGAGCTCTTGCAGAGGCCGCAAACAGGGTACTGACCATCACATTTTTTCTTCCTGGACTTGCACGAGCAGCAGGCACCGATCTGGTGTTTACTCCCGTTTCTGTGGCGAACTGTTGTGGATGGCTCTGGCCTTGTCGATTTGTCCGCCTTGGGCGTAGGCTTTGTGACTTTGAAGGCGAGCTGGCCGTGCTTCATTGCTATCTCCCGCTGTGGGGTGTATGTATCTGACGCTCAGACAACTGTGAACACTGGCTTCTTGTCCCAGTGTGGAAGGCGACGGGGTCGGGGTGGGTTGTTGTCCGCTTTCCGCTTTTAAGTATGCGCCCGTGTCCCGCGTGCCCCGACCGCGGTCGTTATCGCTATCCCGATTAGGAAGGTGGAGCGGGCCATCCCGCCACTGGCCTTATCTTCAGGCCCTGGGCCGCAGTTTGGGTATATAATAGGACCAGGGTGTGTTTTGTGGCTCTTCCGGGGCCATAGGATTCTCCTCTGGGACCCCTGCACAGAATGTCACGCTTCCCACCGACCGACGAGCTGCTTCCACTGGGTGCCCTCACTTTGGACTACACTGATGACATCCACCGCCCACCGGGGGATCCGCTGAACCCGCTCTCCTTCCAGTTCCCACTGATCTTCCAGCAGGTCAAGGACGCCACTGTGCGTAACGTCGTGTTCAACGGTGTCTTCAGTGAGGACTTCCTGGACAACTTCTGCGACGCAGTGGACGAACTCGCAGACCGTGGTGCCATTGGTGTCATCACCTCTTGTGGGTTTCTCGCCCAAGTCCAGGGCCGTCTCTCCGCCAGATCAAGGATCCCTGTGGCTACAAGCAGTCTGCTCCAGTTGCCAATGGTGCTGAACTACATGGGTCCGAAGAAGAAGGTAGCCATTCTCACATTTGACGGGACACAGCTGGGGAAGCCGCATTTCGAGGGTATTGGCCTCAGGGAGGACCAACAGTCCAGATTACTTGTGTACGGATGCCCAGACGATGGCCATCTGAAGAGACACATCATCAATGGTGAAGCGTACATTGCTGAAGAGCTGGAGGCTGAGCTTGTTGGGTTGGCCAAGCTCGCAATCAGTGAGCACCCAGACATCGGTGCCTTTGTATTGGAGTGCACACAGATGCCTCCAACTGCTAGAGGAATCCAGTTGGCCACAGGTCTGCCCGTGTACGACGTGATAACAATGATTGACCACTTCTACACGGGTCTCAAGGCCAGAGTGTTTGTTGAGGACAAGTTCAAAAAGGATGGGCTCAGAGTGAGAGCAAGAAGCCACAAAGAGCTCGGAGAATGAATAGACCCTTTTTTTTGCTCCATAATAAATGCGGGATGTTCGATATGCGAATGTGTAGGCTAGCTATTTTGACCATCAGTTCTTCTTCCTGATAATCTTTGGCCAGTATGCCTTCTGGAGTGTGGTCATTGCTCGCGGGTAATCGTTGTCCTGTTCGTGTTCCTCTGAAAGATTGGGCGGTGGAAAACTCTTCATGCGTCGTGACGCCTCCATCATCATCTTGACTGTGAGTTCTCGGGTTTCTGTTAGTACAAGTCCTCTTGAAGCAATCTGGAATTGTAACTTACGATGCGTCTGTGATGTGACGAGCTTCTCTTGATGCCGTTTGAGTCTGAGGTCTTCCTCGAATGCGTCTGAGCTTCTCTTCCTGTTCTCCATTGGTGCGTAGAGACTTGCCATCTTCTGCGATATCTTGGCTTAGTGTCCTGAAAAATATGAAAGCAGTGGAAGTTGGGAAGGTCTGGACGCGTAATGTCTTCCCGAAGTTTTTTGTGGATGGCGCGACACGCGACACGCGGAGTACTTACCAGGACGCGATGCCCACAAATATTCTATGCTTTCTACAGGGCCAACTTAGACGAATATGCAATCCTCCATTCCGTACACACTCAGTAGTTGCTTGGGTACTTGAAGTCCGTGATCTCGTAGAAGTTCTCCTTGATGGCTCTGGCAGACACAAATCTGGACAGCAGGTTCCCGGAGCCAGCCTTGTCGTTCGTACCACTTGCCCTGGCACCACCAAACCACTGCTGGGCCACCACTGCTCCCGTGGACTTGTCGTTGATGTAGAAGTTACCCGCGGAGTAACGGAGCTTCTCCTCGGCGAGTCTGATGGCCTCGCGGTCCTTGGCGAAGATGGATCCCGTCAGGCCGTATGTGCCTGTGGAGTCAATCTTGGTGAGCATGGACTCGTAGTCAACGTCGTCATAGGTGTGGATGGTCAGGAGTGGGCCAAAGAACTCTGTGGTCATGAATGGGTGGTCTGGGTTCGTCGTCTTGACAATGGTTGGCTCGATGAAGTAGCCCAGTGTCTTGTCGTACTTGCCTCCGGAGATCAGCTCCAGCTCTGGGTCCTCCTTGATGGAGTCAATGGCCTTGGAAATCTTGTTGAAACTCTGCTCGTGAATCACTGGGCCCATGAAACCACGAAGACCATCGACAGAGGACGTGTTCACAGGGTTAACGGATCCCGAGGATTCAACCAAGATGGACTTGAAGTCCTCCCAGATGGAGTTTGGAACGTACGCTCTCGATGTGGCAGAGCACTTCTGACCTTGGTACTCAAAGGCACCACGGAGTGTGGACAAAGCAGCGTGTAGAACCGAGGCCGATGGATGGATCATGTGGAAGTTCTTACCACCGGTCTCACCGACAATTCTTGGGAAGTCTCTGTACACGTCTGCGGCAACGTTGTCCGAGATCTTCTTGTACATATTCTTGAACACGGCAGTAGACCCAGTGAAGTGCAAGGCAGAGAACTCACGGTCGCTCAGAACGGTATCCGTCACCATGTTTGGCTCACCTGGAACAAAGTTGATGACACCGCTCGGGAGACCAGCCTCTTCAAGGATGGTCAAGAGAACGTAGTTGGAGAGAGCAGCGGTCTTGGATGGCTTCCAGACAACGGTGTTTCCCATAAGAGCTGGAGCACCGACAAGGTTGCCGGCAATGGCAGTGAAGTTGAACGGAGTCACAGCGTACACAAAGCCCTCCAGTGGTCTGTACTCGGCTCTGTTCCACACACCTGGAGACGTCTCGCTTGGTTGGGTCTGGTAGAGCTCTGCAGCGTACTTCACGTTGAATCTGAAGAAGTCGCTGAGCTCGGTGATACAGTCAATCTCAGCCTGGTAAACGTTCTTGCCCTGGCCCAACATCGTGGCGGCGAGCATGTCGTAACGGTACTTGGTACTGGTCAGGTCTGCAGCCTTGAGGAAGATGGCTGCTCTGTCTGTGAACGGCGTGTTCATCCACTTCTCCTTGGCCAGCTTTGCAGCAGCAATGGCAGCCTTGACATCCTCCTCTGTGGCCTGAGTCATCGTAGCCAGCTCCTGGTTGATCTTTGCTGGGTTGATCTGGCTGACCAAGTCCCTGCCTGTGCCCTTGCCGTAGAATCTCTGCCCGTTGATCACGAGTGGGATGTCGAGTGGGCCATTGTCCGTGAACTTCACGATGGATGCTCTCAAGAGGTCCCAGTCGAGGGTGTCGTTCTTGCCGAAGGCCTTGACCGGCTCGTTCTTTGGTGGTGGGATGCGTGGGAAGTGGATCTGTGCAACGTTTCTGGTTTGCACAACCTGTGAAACTCTCTGGAGTGACTTGGTGGAGAGCACGGCTGGGGTGGCCTTGCTCAGAGCAGCAGCAGCTCTGGTTGCTCTTGCCAGTGTTCTCGAGCGAACGGTTCTGTTCAACATTTTGTGGCTGTCGTTGAGTGCGAAAGTCGATGAATTCAGTTCGATGAGCAAAGCTGACGGTCACTTCCGGGCGAGCATCGGCTTCTTTTATATACCTCTGGGCCCCACTGCTGATGGGCACCGGAACCGCTGGCACAACTTTCGCATAATCCTTCCGTGCGAGCCCGCGTTTGTGGCCCATACCGCTGACAGTGCTCGGTTCGGGCTTCCTCGCGGAACAGCCAAGCGAGCGCCCCACAAAGGCTACGGCGGCGGCGGCGAGGGCGGAGGGCCAATCCCGTTCACACGGCCATCGACAAATCTGGGGAAGCTATTTTTTTTTTTTGCTGTACACGCTATGAATCACACCTCCTCTGCAAAGATCGTCTCCTCCTCCTTCACCAGCTCCTCGTCGGTCTTGAGCTTCATCGAGAGAACAAAGGCACCGATGGCGGCAACACCTCCAAAGCGGAAGACCCAACCAAGGCTATCGTCGTAACCACCGTCATTGTCACCAGGGGACAAGAATCTGAACAGGACACTGCTTAGCAAAGAGCTGATCACCTGTGGAGCCGCGACAAAGAAGTTGTGAATCCCCAAGATCACACCAGCCTCGTGCTCGTAATCCTCAAACTTCTGCACGGCGGCCTTGTTCATTCTGCGAGACCCCTCTTGTCTCATTGTGAGTGACGCATTCTCCTTCTGTATGCGTGCCTTGATCTCCTTGATCCGTGAGATCTCCTCCGAGATGAGCACGAAGGGGGCCCAGAGAGCGTTACCCCAAGTAATACCCAGAAATCCAAACAGGACAATGACTGCGGCGGAGGAACGGATGAAGAATGTGACAAACATACAGACGATGAAGAGCAGATGAGACAAGTACCAAGAGTTCCGCACTGTAAGCCACCATGTGAACTTGTCGCGGATCTTCCCCAGAGCAGTGGCCAAAGGTGTGGAGTCAACGAGGGCAGCTTCATCAGTTGCATAGGCCTGGTGGTTGAATGGTTGCACTAGGGCCGGAAGGAGCAGATCCACAACAAAGGATGAAATCGAGTGAAGAAGCAATGCCTGTGCACCTCTGCGCGTGGCAGCGTCTTGGAGTTGTTGCAGCTCACCTGGCGTAAGTGGTGGTAAACTTGAGTCTCTCCCCTGGTAAAACTCGTACTTGTAGATCTCACCAACGTAGGTGGTGGTGTAGAACAGCATAGGGAAGTAACCGATCCACGCAAAGAACTCGGCGAAGCACACCATCTTCACCTGTGGAGAGAGCCTTGTGATGCTGTGACTCGTCTGCTTGTACAGTGACACCAACAACCCGGTGAATGTGGTTGGATTGTCCACTCCCAATTCCTTCATCCTCTTCGCGCTGCGTTTTCTCTCTGCCCTTATCACCGTATCTGTAGTTGGGTCACGCTCCTTGACGTAGAGCAGTGACGATGTTGTTGTTGAGACAAGCACCAGGCTTGCCACTGCGGCCAGCACCTTGAACTGTGTGTTTCCGAGGAAGGGGAACACCTTCAAAAGGTTGATGGAGCCCAAGAAGTATCCAATGATGTTGAAACCACCAATCATGATGGCAGCCATAGCGTTAGCGATCTGCTGCTGATGTGTGGCAACGTTGTCCACGATGTATGCTCTCGAAGCTGCTTGGATAGCACTGATGGAGAAGTCCAAAAGGTACACCCCAATAGCTGCAAATGGTATTGTGGCATACTTGATAGCATCTGGTGTGCTCCCACTGGGCATGAAGAGGCCGACAATGTCCACGGAGTAACTGAGATAGAACAGGGATAGCGACGTTGCGATACATCCACCAATGATGAATGGCTTTCTGCGGCCAGACTTGTTCTCCGAGTTGTCGCTGAGAATTCCAATGACCGGTTGACCAAGAGACCCACTCAGAGGCCCAGCGATCCAGATGAGGGCCAAAGTGTCCTTGGAGATTCCGAGTGAGAGCAGGAATGGCGTCCCCTCGGAGAACTCAGTGCACCACGCGAGTTGTAGGCCTCCAACAATGATGGCCAGCATCACGATGTAGAAGAACGAGCGGTGTGGGTTAATGGAGTCGGCAATCTCCGAGAGACTGTTCAGGGAGACCATGCTGCTTGATGCCGAAGCTGTGGCTGATGGGGTGTGGTTGTCTGTTGATTCTCTTTGGGTGTTGGAGTCGTAGCTGTCTCTGTTCTGTCGAAGGAGCAAGCTCTCCTCCTGTGGCGTCATCACGTGCGTCGTTGTGGGCTGTGCGTGCGATAGACGTTGGTACTGGGGGCGACGCGTGCACTCGACGCTGGACGATGGATAACCGAGTAAACAGCCGTTGCTTGGGAACGATTGAAGCGCTATAAGTACTCGGTGTGCGGGGACAGCTAAATTGCCGGCTGCTCTCCGCAGGCCAAAAATCGAGCCCGCGCTTTTGTTCATGTGACGCAAACGCTCGGGCTCGGTGCTTGGTGCTTGGTGGGGGAGGTGGGCCGTTCGGGTACTCATCAAGCAGTACTAGCTGTAAAATTGATAGCTTAATATACTCTGTGGCAAGCAGCTCATGCAGCTAGTATGGTAACACTAAAATCACGACGTCGTTCTGCATGATCATCATATTGATCATGATCGAGATTTAGTATGACGCAGTACCATATAAGGCCGCATTAGAAAATGCAGTGTACGTCGACTACCAATATTAATATTTACTGTCGACGTCGACGTCCATGATGTGATCCACTACTAGCTGTAGCGCTCTAGATCAGTCGCATGACAACGAGGGAGACACACGGTTCAGGAAACCACACTAGTCATAAAGAACCGGAAGTAAAAGAGCAGAGCAGCCATTTGGTGGTGTTAGGGTGGTGTGTGGATGTTTTATCTGGTGTCCGGGTGTCTAATCACCCGGCGCGCGTGTTTTGGGAAACGTAAACAAATGTAAACAAACAAAAGCTCCCGGCTTCTCCCGCTCGGCGCTTACAACCAAAACACCTGAAACCAGCGACGATGAGCGATCCAGTGGACTTCGATCTCATAGAGGCGCACAAGGAAAACATCGAGCCGTTGAGAGAGGGTCGCTCGGCCCTCGCTCTGAAGGAGGTTCTCAGCATTTCACACACACAGTTGAGGCAACAGCAGCTTGACGAGAAAGAGCAGATCGAACGGAGGCTCCAGGAGATCGATGAGCTCGACGATCCGATTCAGCCATACTTGGACTACATTGACTGGACGCTCAAGAACTTCCCCGCCGGACGGTCGGCAGACAGTGGGTTACTGCAACTGTTGGAGCGTTGTACTTCCCAGTTCAAAGACGTCTCCTACTACAAAAACGACCCGAGGTACTTGAAAGTCTGGATGCACTACATCAAGTACTCTGAGAACCCGAGGGACGCTTTTGTGTACCTCGCACGCAAGGAGATCGGCAAGAAACTGGCTGTTTACTACGAGGAGTACGCCAACTACCTTGAGGCCATCGGCAAGAACTCACAGGCCACACAAGTCTACGAAGAAGGAGTCAGACAGGAAGCAAGACCACTCCAGCGTCTTCAGAGGCGTTTCAACGAGCACAAAGTCAGAGTTTTGTCCACACCTGCTCAATCCACAAATCCGTCGTCGCCCGCCTTCCCAGTACGAGCTCCTCTTCAGGTCAAGAGCGGAGGATCACTTTTCTCGATACATGCTGAGGAGAGACAAACAGACAAACGCAAAGTGGAAATATTCAACGATGAGGATGGGCTAGTATCACCCAGTGTCAGAACAGGTGGTTGGGACAGCTTGCGATCAGCAGCGTTCAGAACCAAGGAAAACAGGCTGGAAGCCTCAACTTGGGCGGGAGAGACTTTGCCACAGGAACAAACAACGCCGAAACAGAAACCCGCTAAGGTATCGGTATTCAAGGATAACTCTCACGATCTGTCTTGTCCTGTGTTCAAGATTATTGAGGTCCCAGGGAAGAAGCCAGAGAAGATCGATCTCAACTTTGAGCTTATCTACACAGAGTCAGAAGAGTTCTGTGTCCAGGAGGTGTTGGCCAAGATGAGAGGTCTTTATCACCGTAACGATCGTTCTGAGCAGAAGAAAAGGGTATCTGACTCTCCGAAGTTCAAGACCTCACTGATCGCCTTGAATGAGAGAGAAGGCGCAACGAACGAGACCATTTACTTGAGCAAGAATGACTTGAAGAGGAAGGCAACACCAACAGCGACATTCTACACCAAGCAAGCACAAGAGGAGATCTACTCGATGTTCAACCAACCAACAGGAGACACCAAGCCCGAAGAGAACAATGACGTTGACGAAATCATCTATGACGACTACACAGAGCAGCTCACGAAACCACTGATGAACGACTTGACAGAGGACTTGCAGAACAAAAGAAGGAGACTGGATGACGCAGAACTCAAGGACATCATCCAGAAGACTTGCATTGTTGCCCCAGCGGATGAGAAGCTCAAAGATCAGTTACTCGAAGACATGAGTCCCTCGTTAAGCACGTACTTAGGGTTCTATCACTACGGACACACGATGAACATGTGCACCACGCTCAAGAAATCGCTCAACGTGAAACAGTCCAAACACGTTTTCATCCAGTTTGAGGGAACAAGAGACCCGTACAATCTGAAGTGTTTGCTCGGTGAAGGTGGCTTTGCATGTGTCTACTTAGCTGAGAGTATGATTGGTGACTTCAAGGCTATCAAGTGTCAAAAACCATCCAGCGCTTGGGAGTTCTACATCTTGAAACAGATCCACAAGAGATTGGAGGGGAGTCCGATGCTCAGATCGATTGTCTATCCGAACGAGATCCACTTCTACGAAGATGAGAGTTACTTGATCCTCGACTACATCGAGAAGGGTACGCTCCTTGACGTTGTGAACGTTTACAGATCCAACGGAAGAGGCGTGGACGAGACGCTTGTGATCTTCTTCACCAGTGAACTCTTGAAAGTGATCGAAGAGCTCCACAGTGTCGGAATCATGCACGGAGACTTGAAGCCAGACAATTGCATGCTCAGACTCGGTGACAACTACGGGAACCTGGATGGTCAGTCGTGGAGAACCAGAGGTATCAAGTTGATCGACTTTGGAAGATCTATTGACATGACTCTTTTCCCTAAGAACGTGGAGTTCACTTGCAATTGGAAGACAGATGCCCAGGACTGTCCAGAGATGAGAAACAAGGAGACATGGACCTATCAGGCTGACTACTTCGGTATTGCCGGTATCATCCACACGATGTTGTACGGGTGTTTCATTGAGACCAAATTCGACGGCGCTAGACACCAGTTGGCTAGTCCAATCAAGAGATACTGGCAGCAGGACTTGTGGAACCCATTGTTTGACTTCTTGATGAACTCCAAGAGTTATGGAACGCTTCCACAGACCAACGTTTTGAGAGAGCACAGAATGAAGCTGGAGGCTTGGCTAGAAATGAACGGTGGAAGCCTCCTGAACACTTTGAAAGAAGTTCAGACCGCTCTCAAGTGATTAATGTGATGTAAATGAAAGTCATGAACGTGTGTATTAACAGCCTTCATCTAGTTTGCCTTCTCATCACTTGGCAGAGCCTCTTCCTCTGTTTTAGGCTTTGACACCTTGTTCAAAAGCCTTGCCTTCACACCAGCCTTGAAATCACGAACCAACGAAACCTTACTGGCAACCTTCGACTTGGCCAGCTGGATCTTTGCCCTGAGCTTGTTCTTTGGGCTGAACTCATCCACAAGGTCTGCATCGCTTTCAAGCACCGTTCTCTTGAAGACGAGGTTGAAGATGGCGCCGAAAGTGAGAGACATCACCGTGGCGGTGAAGATGATCACATTGTATGGCATACTGAAGTCTGGAGTCGGGAGGACAAGCAAAGATGGGGATGTTCGGAGCTCGTAGTTGATTGGTTCAATCACCTTGATGACACCTGGCTCGATGGAGAACCCGTGGTTGGCATCTGGTGGATACTCAGCAAGCAACAGCAGGGACTTCTCGAAGGAGTAGTTGATGGTGATGACGGAGCGTGGTGGGAGGACAATCTCAAACTCCAGATGTGTAGGTCTCTTGCGGTCCTCTTCGGGCTGGTAGTAGATGGAGCGGATCACGTTTTCGTTGTCTGGTGCACCGGTGACTTCGAGTGTGTGGAGGTAGATTCTCATGAACCAAGGGAGGGTCTCCAAGTAGACGAGACGCGTCTCGGAGTCCAAGTCGTTCTTGAACACAGTTCTCAGACCACCTTTGTCAAGGCCATACCCTGTCAGAGATCTGGAAACGAGGATAGGCGCTGGCTTGGTGTTTTCAACTTGGAAGCTGTTTGTGGACTCAAGACGAACGTCGTACTCAATCTGTTCGCTCAAGTCGAAGCAGTTGTCTCCTGTCCCGAAATAGCCATCACCGGCCTTCAAGTAGACGTTCCAGTGCGGAGGTGTGTGGACACAGACTCTGCTGTCGCTTCTCGAGACCAAGTTCCCGCCGTTGATGGTTCTGCCAAAGAGGTCAGACAAGGAGTACGTGATCTCCTTCTCCTGGTTGAGTGGGAAGCACTGGAAAGCATCATGAGGTTTAGTAGGGTCACATCTGAGTTCATCGCCGTGCACAGGCTTAGGGATCTGGCCATGTTTTCTTCTCAAACTTCTCTCAACGTCCACGACGGCGTCAATGGTCTGTGTCATCTCCAACTTGCACGTGTCATTCTCGCAATGGGTCTCGACGTCGATGGACATCATGTGCCACTCGGACTCAAAGAATCTGTGACCGTCGAGAAGTGAGGAGAGACCCGCCTTACCTCTCGTAGGCAGGAACTTCATGAACGGCGTCAGGTTCTCTGTGCAGACGGGCTCGGATGGAAGTGCAGCTCTCATGAGGAACAGCGAGTTGCTCTCGTTGAAAAGCGGGATATCGGTGTTGGAGGTGAACGAGTTGATAGGGTAGACGGTCTTGGATCTGTCAATGAAGTTGAGCGAGGCACAGAAGAGACCCGAAAGGGAGTTGACGAGCGTGCGCCAATGCTGGAAACTTTCCTCCTGGTCCCGGGCCTCCACAATCGCCCAGATCTCAATCCCCACACCACCTGCAGACTGCCCAGAGTTCGGAAGTTGTCCCCAATTCTCAGAGTCCCACCAGCCCTGGCCAAATCGCATGTGGAGTTCTCTGGCGTTGGTTTGATCCAGAATCGGCGCTATTGTTCTTGGGAATGACTTGTAGTGTGTGTATGTGACTGGTTTCGACACGTCGATGGGTTCTGACTCGAGAGAGAACTTGAATGTGGCAAAAACATGGTTGTGTGGGAGCGGTGTGACGTCCAACCGTTCCGAGTAAGGGTATGAGAGGCCAAAGTCCTCGTAGACAACCTCCTGTGGTGTTTCTTGTTGTTGGTCTTGTTGCTGCTCTTCTGGGCCTGACTCGGCGAAAACGAACGCTGAAAGCGCAAGCAGCGCGAGCAGACGCTTCGACAACATCTCCGGCAGGTGGCTGTGATGATTGGCTCTGTGACTAGGGAATTGCGTGGCCTCAGAGAAGAGGAGGAAGAGGTGGACGATGTGTTGTCGTCGCGTTCAACACCACCTTCGGGGGCGGACGGGGCCCAGGGCTCACAACCCACCCGGACACCACCTAATAGACCAGAGACCAGAGACTGGAAGACACCAAACTAGCACATCCTCAGCTCATAAACACCTTCTAAACGCAACCTTGTGTATATCAGATATTAAGATCCAGATAATAATGCAGTAAAAACCAATAGAGAACATCGTCTCTCTATAAAACCACTGGGAAAGAAAAGAAAATCAGTTAGAAGTATCAGACTCCTTATCCACAGAACCGTCCTCACTCTTGTGCACACCCTCCGTCTTCTCAACTGGGTGGGTGTTCTGTGTGTAGTGTGTACCGTTGGTCTTAGCACGCTGCAGGTCAGCCTTCATAGCCTCGGCACCAACGTTGACCACATTCTCTGGCTGCTCGGTGGACACTCTGTCGCCCTTCTTTGGCACTCTCGCCAACCAGTAGAAGAGGATAGCAAGGCAAATGTTACCGACAATGTACACAATGAAGATACCAAAATCTCTCCATCTGTGACTATAGCTCAGGCCAAGAGCAGCCATGGAGTCGTCAGTGCTGGACAATGGACAGAAGTAGCACGTGCCTGTGGCGTTCTCATCCTTCAAGTAACCTGTCCCTGCAGACTTGATGTAGTCACCCAAGAACTCGATACACGTCTCACCACTTGGTGGAGAGAGCTCTCTCCACTCAGAAGAACCACAGACAACCTTGTTGTGCGACACAGCGTTCGTCAAGAAGCCCTCAATGAAGTAGGTGAATGGAGACATGTAGTACATGAACTTCCAGAAGCCAGGCAAGTTGTCCTTGGTAACCAAAACACCACAGAAGTTCAAGGACATGGTGAAGAGCAGGTTACTAGCGTTACCAGCAGAGTCCACAAGCTCAAGCGGAGCAATGGCCATGTGGGCAAAGGTGCCGATGTAGACAAAGAACAACACAGTCAAAAGCCAGGCGTAGGCGCCTCTCTCGTGAACCTCGTTGTAAGGCTCAGCGTTGCGGTAGAAGCCCGGTGGGTAATAGAAGCAGAAGAAGGCAACGGTACCACAGAAGGCGTTCCAAGGAATCTCAGCGACAATCTGCGAGAGGAAGAATGCCTGCCACGAGAACGTCTTGGCTGAACGCTCCCTCGTCTCGTACAAGTCTCTCTGGGCAACAAACGCAGGCAAGATCTGCTGGAGCAATGGGTTGAACACCACCAAGAACATGAACAGAGAGAACATCTGGTTCTGAATACCCTGGATCGAGTTGTTAGCATCGAACGTGATGAACCCAATGAACAAAGAAGAAACAGCGGACAAGAAGAGCTTGGCCCAGATGTAGGAAGGAGATCTCCAGAACTGCTGGAACACTCTCTGGAGGACAACAGCAAACTGGACAGCAAACGGAGCAGCAAACTCAGAGTGCTTGACAGTGTCGTCATATGGGATTTGAACGAGCTCCCTCTCCATACGGTCCAGCTCAGCAATCACAGACTGGTGTTCCTCAGAGTCAAGCCAGACTTGGTGGTAGTCCTGGTTGGCGTGCGAGCCTGGGGCGGCACCAATCACGTGCAACATCCACTCGGCAGGGTTGGCCTCTGGAGGACACTTTGGAGCACCGTACTTCTCAAAGTAGTCGATCAAGGTCTGACAGTTCTCACCCAAGTCACCAAAGTACACGGTACGACCACCCTTAGCCAAGAAGAGCAATCTGTCAAACTCCTGCATCAAGATGGCAGAAGGCTGGTGGATGGTACACAAGATAGCCTGGCCGTGGTTGGCAAGCTTTCTCATCAGCTGACAGATAGACCAAGCCGTCTGAGAGTCCAAACCCGAAGTCGGCTCGTCAAAGAAGAGCAAGAGCTTTGGCTTGGCAGCGAGCTCAACACCAATGGTGAGTCTCTTTCTCTGTTCAACATTCAAACCTTCACCGGCAACACCGACGATGGCATCCGCGTACTTCTCCATGTCCAAGATCTTGATAACCTCCTCAACGTAGGCATCCTTCTCAGCCTTGGATACAGTGTGTGGCTGCCTCAAGTAGGCAGAGAATCTGAGAGCTTCACGGACAGACGAGGTAGACAAGTGGATATCCTGTTGCTGGACGTAACCAGTGGATCTCTGGAACGAGGAATCTCTCAAACGGCCATTGACAAACATGTCACCAGTGACAATACCCATAGTGACACGGTTGGCCAAGACATCGAGCAAGGTGGTCTTACCGGCACCAGAGGCACCCATGAGTGCAGTCAAGGTACCTGGCTTGACCCAACCATCCACACCGGACAGAATCTCTCTGTACTCCTTCTTGATCTTGACAGTGTAGTGCACGTTTCTCCAGTGGAAGATGTCCTTACCCGCCTCAATAGCGTCCACTCTCTTCTCGTCAGACTCATTGTCACCAGTAATGTCACGCTCGGAACCAGCCTCCAAGTCGTTCTTGGTGATGTTCTGCTTTCTCATCTTCTTCAAAGTGGAGCGCTGGAAGAGCAAAATCTCACCCTTCTGCTTGGCAGACTCGTTATACTCGGCAAAGAACATGTAACAGGCAAGGAAAAAGATGGCAAAGGCCAATGTGATACCCCAGTTTCTCCACTTGTGAGAGTTGTAGTAGGAGTAGGCCAGGGCAATGTAACGATCACCATCGACAGTGTGTTCACCAGCAACGGCACCAACAGAGTTACAGATCCACGAATCGTCAGGCCAGTCAGGGTGGTCTGCCGGGTCACCAGGTAAGTATGAAGAGCAGACAAAGGTTCTGTCGTGGAACTCGTTCGCCATGAGCGATTCGAAGGCGTAGCCCAGCGGGTTGAGGTAGTTGATCCATCTGCACCAGCCGAGCATGTAGTTCACTGGGACGGTGAAACCAACAAACATGGCGAGAGCCAAGAGGATGATGTGACCAGGCACAACAGCTTGCTGAAGGGTAGACGACATCGATCCAATGAGACGGAAGAAATGGGACATGGAGAAGGTGGCAGTGACAGTGACGAGCAGGTAGAAGAAGAAGCGGCCCGGGTCTCTTCTGAAATTCACCATGAAGTAGAAGATCAAGTTGAAGAATAGAGCGACAGCCGCCTTGGAAGGCAACTGGGAGAGGACAGAGGCCAATGCATTGGCAGAGGGATGGTAAAGAGCGTACTGCTTGTGCTTCTCAATGATCGGTCTGGCCTCGAACAGGGACAAAATCTCCAAGAAACACGAGAAACCGTTGAACAACACAGCAAAGAACATGGCGGCACCTCTGTAGTAGAACGAAGCGGTGTCGGACTGCATGTTGTAAAAGATAGAGGACAAGATGAGCGCCATCACCGAATTGGCAATCACCAGACCCAGATGAAACCCAATATCGTTCTTGATTCTCGCCATCTCACGCTGGAGGAGGAATTTGGTCTGCATACCAAACGAGACAGTGAATGGAGAGGACTTTCTCATGCGCTTGGACTGTCTGGAGTGCTTGGCGTCGTAGATGAGGTCTCTGAGCTCCGTGTTCGAGCCGTTAGCCAAAGAGGCGTCAACCTCCTCCATCAAAGCCTTGTACTCTGGCGACTTCTTCCAGTAGGCCTCAAACTCTGCCGGGGTCTTTGGAACCTTGTTCTCAAAGCCTGCCTTGGCAACTCTCTCTCTTGGGGAGGTGACAGAGGTGAGGAAGTCTGCGGTGGTCTGACGAGCAGGACATTCGTAGCCCATCTTGAGGAAGTACTCCTTGGCCTGGTCAGCTCTACCAAAGTAGATCTGGTAACCCTCGTACAAGACGGAAACCTTGTCAAAGAGGTCATATGCATCCTGGGAACACTGGTAGATAGCAATCATGGCGGTAGTGTCCAAGACGTCAGCCTGTGTTCTCAAAGCTCTGATAAACTCGAGGGCGGTGGCGGCATCCAAACCTCTGGTGGCGTTATCCCAACACTGGAGACGGGCGCCGGCAAGAGACACCTCGGCGATAGACACTCTCTTACGCTCACCACCCGAGACACCACGGACAAAGTTGTTGCCGACCTTGGTGTTCTTGGTGTGGGACAAACCATAAGTGGCCATGTACACCTCTGTGAGGGTATCGGCAAACTGTTCTCTGGTGACACCTGGGATTCTGTTCTCTGGGACTCTGAACTTTGCAGCAATGGAGAGAGTCTCCCAAACGGTCAAGTGTGGGAAGTGGATATCAGACTCGGCGTTGTACACCACCTCACCTCTGAAGTGCTTCTTGATCTCCTTTGGTGTGAGGCCGGCGTAGGAGATGTTGGACTCTGGAGCAATGTTGAAGCCGTGGGTGTTGGAGGCCAGCGACTTTAGCAATGTGGTACAGCCGGAGCCCGGTCTTCCAAGGACGACGAGCACCTCGCCCGGGTTGACAATACCGTCCATCGGCTTGAGAATATCAAACTTGTTGGCGGCCTTGGCCGATGAGGACGAAAACACCTTCTTTGCGTACTGTTTGGCATACTTGAAGGGAGCGTTCAAGGCGGTGGTCTGATAGTCTGCATCTGTGGAGTCACCGGAGGCCCTGAGGTTCTTGAACGTCACTCCGAGCGAGTAATTCTTGTAGTGGTCAGGGTCCTTGTCCATCAACGCCTTGAAGTTCTTGATCCAGTAACGGGAGTTAAACTCGTCGCTGTTTGGGTTCAGACGCGGGTCAATCTCATCCAAATTCTCCATCGGGTTGACACCGTGGGCGATGGTGGAAACACGCGAGAGGCCGTCTGTGCGGGACTCACCCGGAGCGAGCTTGAATCCATCTTCGTTGGTGAAGGAGAGCTGGGAATTGTTGGTGAGCTCTCTGGCGAGCTTCTTGACCTCGCCGTCCACCGAAGCGTTGAAGCCCTGGTATCTGGCGACATCCTCCTCGGAGTCTGTCGAAGGTGCTGACATGGCGGAACGTTGGAGCTGGGTGTCAGCGTAGACAAATGGGGCGGGCGACGGCGGTGGCAGTGGGGGGCGGATCCCCCTTTTATACCATCTGCAGCCCGCCCGGGACTGTTTTTGCTGTATTTTTGTTTTGGTGTCGGCTCGGAACTTGGCACGCAAAAGTTTGCGTGGGCAGCTCCCGAGCTTTTTTCCGAGCAGATTCCAGGGCCTTCGACTCGGAAGTTCGAGCACCAGCTCATCAGCAGCAGCGCCAGGACCGATGGAGCCAGCTCGCACAACTCAAAAACAAACAAACAAAAAAGACACAGCTCTGCCACCTGCCACTCAGCCAATGTACTACTTGCCTCTCGCTCATGCCTCTGATTCCCTCGTCCAATCCAAACCCTCATGCACAGCCGGAAGGTGCCCCGCCCCATGTTCTCGGCCGAGTACGTCGCGTAGTCTCCGCAGCCCGTGGAATTTGGCAGTTTTTGCCCAAACTGCGACGGCCCCAATATTCACTGTCGGATCACATGGCCACTCGCCTCCGCTATTTCCAGGCTATATGTCAGCGATAGCGCTAATCATCGCCTCCTGGCATAGAATCCCAGCAACGGCCATCACCATGTACAATAGTACACAGGCCAGGGCGGGGGGTGGGGCAGCTTCCCACACGGTGGCGGGAGCTCAGCCCTACGAGCATATGCACGTGACCCAGGCAGAGCCGGCGGCGCTAGCTGCTAGTACCTATACCTGTTACCTGCGAACATGCGAACGTACAATTTGTATTGATTGTCTACTAGAGGAGTTATAGGTACTTACTTTTCTACATTGCCTCGGTATTCACCCTTGACTGATACAGCCATCGTGTTTGGGTTGTCTCCGATCTTTCTCTGGTCCCTGCTGCGTCGCTCTGTGCAAAGAGTCTGTGGTTTATTCACGAACCCCAGGATTCAATTGATGCCCGTCCTCCTCCGCACGGCAGGGAGCACGAGCAGAGATCAGGCTATTGTGTACCGCCTCCACTCTTGGCCACGCAGCGATGATCTGACAGGGCCTTGTTCTGCACGCGAGGCCACGATAACGCGGAGAGAGGGGCAGAGAGAGACACTCAGGGCTCCATGGGAGCTTCCCAAACAACTAACTACCCGGAAACCAGGACGCTGGAGAAGCTTTGTACGTACGTACCCTACAAACCGCAGCATTGCCTCCCTCTGCCGCCGCTGTTGGTGCGGGCGGGCGGCGCCTCGGAATTAAGCTCGGAAGCGGAATCTTGGCGGGCACGCGGAGATAACTGTCTCTCGGCCCGCTTTGCAATCAAAACAGCCCGGGGCGGGTTGTAGACGTGTGCTATACGAGGATACTTCTAATACGTCAACACAAGGGGGGTTGTAGTATTGCGATATAGACTATAGTATACGCGGTGGCGGTCGAGGTTTCCAAACACCCGGGCGGTTCCTGAAGGAATGAAACGACCGATATGTTTCAGCATGACAAGAGGAAGCGGGTGTTGTTAGCTTAACTTCCTTGAAGATCCTTCCTTCAACCTCGACCGATGGGTACCGTAAAACATGCTGATGTGGGATCTGTAAAGCGTCAGAAGAGTGTCCATTTCCAGTGGTGTTTCCATAGTGTAGGCCCGGGAGTTCAGTATCCAAACCGCCACACATCCTTCTGATACCCCTCTGTGACTGTTTCATCCTCGCCATAACTCTCCTGCCACTGTGAAAACCCACCTCTGAGCACCCACACGGTCTTACCATTGAGGAACCCATCAGGGACGGACCTGAGAAACTTCATCGCAGCCGCTGGCCCGCGCTGTTGGCTCAGGGCACAGTGGAACACTATATCGTCTGAATCGGCGACGCGTTGCACGAGCGAATCCACCTGTGTGGCGAACGAGGAGGATGGGATGTGGATGGAGTTCTTGATGTGGCCCTGTGGGTGTTAGTCTTTGTATGATAAACGGGATAGAAACATTGTACTACTCACGCCAACGTGATCCGTGTCACGAACATCCACCACGGAGAACTTGCCGCTGCCCGTGGCTGAGCCCGCGGAGAACCAACTCCTGAGCGTCTGCGGCTCGAGATACTTGATGCTGGAGATGGTGTAGCTCATACTTCTTGTGTGAGTGTGTGGATGATTGCACGATGTGGGCAAACGGGACAACGGGGGGGGGATGTCTGTGTCTCTTTATCGGTCCTGCAAACTCGTTCTAGAACGCGCTTGGCTTATCGGTACGCGCCACAGACCCGCCTCGAGATGGGCTTGCGACTGGAGGCCCAGAGGTTCTAGAGAGATCTGTGTATAGGTTGTAAGGTGTGTGTATTCTATAAGAATGTATATCTTTTTAAGTTAATCTCACAGCTTCGCCTTTAGCGCAGCATCATCCACAATAACCAGTCCCTCCTGGATCACGGTGGCAACCATCTCTTTAGTCTCCTCGTCGTACAAGTCACCCACGAGCAACTTTCTTCTATCCCCAGACTTTGGATGCGAGATGTGGTACAACGTCCAGTTGTTCACGTTGGGCTGTTTGTGGAAGTAGATCGAATGGTCCAAACTCACGCTGAAGATGGCGCTGTGGAGCGGTCTGTTGTGGAACTTCATTGCCGAGATGAGGAGGTATGAGTCCGAGGAGTAGGCCAGGGCGACGTAGTGGAATTTCGGGTCAGTGTAAGGGACCCTCTGTCTGAAGAAGAAGTCCACCTCGATCTCGTGTGGCTCCTTCGAATTGTCCGGGTGGTCTGGAGAACCTGTCCAGAACCCATGCGGCACCTTGTACTCCGCTGCACCTGCCTTAAACCTGGCCATGATAGTCTCGAAGAACCCACCAAGCTTGAGGATCGTTGGGGTGCTCACCTCGTCCAGACACGTGTCCTGCGGACTCACCATCTGGTCGAAACGGGCACTGGCAGGGTATGGCTTGGAATGCTCGAGCTGTTTCTGTGGCAAGTCGGGCTGAGAAGCGAGAGAGAACGAGATCATCTCAGAGAAGATCAGTCTGCCCTTCTGATACGCCTTCACCTCACGGGAGATGAAGCTTCTCCCGTCTCTGATACGCTCAACGGCGTACTCGATCTTGTGGTTCTTTTCACCGCCTCTGATGAAGTACGAGTGCAACGAATGTGGGACGAACGTGTCGGGCACGGTCTTCATGGCTGCCCAGAGGGCCTGTGCGACGAGAGTGCCACCAAAGACGCCGCGTGCACCTGGTGGGATGAAGAGCTTGTCAGCGTTGTAGAACACGTCCCGCTTGCCCTCCACGGGCAGCAGACGGAGCGCCCTCTCGAGGTCCTGGCGGTACGCGGGCTGGGAGGACATTGCTCTGGACAGTCGGTGCGCGGCGATGACGGAGCGTTTGAGCATTCAGCGGTGAAGGGGGAAGAGGAGCTGGGAGGGTTGGGTGGCTGGAAGCCGTCTTTGGCGGTGTTGACTTGGGATGGATAACGAGCCGCGGCTCCCAAAGTTCATGTACATGGGTGTGCGGGTGTTTCCATGTGGAGCTCTTGTACTATCAATCAGTGGGACGCTACGAGTGGCTAAGAGAAAGAGGATTACTGCCCGTGTCATTCAAATGGTGATTACCTGTACAGCAACATCAAGCAGTTCTCACAATGAGGTGCACACCAGAGTCCGACTCCACAATGTCGCTCATCTCGCCAACCTTAAGGTCAAAGGCCGCCTTCTCGAACGACGGCTGCATCATGCCTCTGGTGAAGGGGCCCAGGTCACCGCCTCTCTTGGCCGACGAGCAGTCGCTCTCGGTCTTTGCAATCTCCTGGAGCGTGGCCTCGCCGTTGAGGATGCGCTGCTGGTGCGCCTTCAGAATCTCCAGCGCCTCCTCCTTCGTGCGCGTGATGTGCTCCTCCTTCCATGACGACGGACGGCGCACGTCCTTGTGCTTGATGAGCAGGTGTGCAGCCGTCACCTGGTTCGGTGGTCTCGAGGCCATGTACCGCTTGAGCTGCTCCACGTCGGTGCCCTGCGGCGCCTCCCACACGGACTCCTTCGTGGCCTCGTTGAAGAAGTAGTCTCTCTTGTGCGAGCGCGAGAAGCGGATCGTCCATCCGGCTGGGAGTCCTGTGTCCATTTTGAGGGGGTGTTCTTGGTTGTTTTGCGGGGTTGGTTGGTTGTTTATCTGGTTGCTGTTGGTGGTCTTTGCTGGTCAAACAAGCGCCGCCACACAAGCAGCAGCCTTGGAATCGCGAACTGTTGTAGTGTTCTATCATCGTCACATCAACAACCCACCAGACCTCTTCCAACAACCGCAAAAGCCCTCCGCCTACCCAGACTACCACCGCCCACAACACAAACATCACCGGCCAAATGTCCGACCCCATCAACCGCATCACCGCAATGCTGGAGAGCGCCAGGGACCTGACCCTGGAGGCGGCCGCGGCTGCTTCGGCCAGGCTCGCTGAGACCCCGACAGAGCTGCGGCCCAAGGAGGTGTCCAACCTGCTCAGCTCCAAGTTCGACCGCGACATCCTCAAGGGCCTCAAGTACGTCATTTCTCTCGTGTCCTCGGGCAAAGACGCCTCCCAATACTTCACCGACGTGGTGAAGAACGTGACTTCGTCGAACCTCAGCATCCGCAAACTCGTCTACTCCTATCTTCTCCGCTACGCAGAGAAGGAGAGCGACGTGGCCCTGCTCTCCATCAACGCCATCCAGAAGTCCCTGGGCGACAAGAACGAGCAGGTCAGAGCATTGGGCATCCGCGTGATGTCCGAGATCAGAATCAGCTCCATCTACCCAATTGTGCTGCTGGGAATCAAGAAGTGCGTGGGCGACTCCTCCGCCTCCGTCAGAAAGGCTTCCGCCATCTCCCTCGTCAACGTGTACAACAATTATGGAGACTCATGCGTCGCCGAGGTAGTTGAGTTCCTCAAGACACTGCTCAAGGACAGAAACTGCTCCGTGCTGAGCTCCGCCATTGTGGCTTTCAAGACCATCTGTCCAGACCGTCTCGACCTCCTCCACGGCCACTTCCGCCGCTACTGCTCACTCGTGGGAGACTTGGAAGAGTGGGCACAGGCATACATCGTCGAGATCTTCACCAATTACTCCAGAACCTTCCTCCCAAGACCCAAGATCACAAACCCAACCAATGGCGAGTTCATCCTCCTCCCAGACAACTACAACGAGATCCCATTCCCAGTGTACGACGCCGAGTTCCACACAGACCTCAAACTCTTCCTCGACTCGATCAAGCTGCTCGTCTACAACAGCAACGAAGCCGTCGTCCTCGCAGTCGCCAGAGCATACTTCCACCTGGCACCTCCAAAGACGTTCAAAGAGTCTCAGGTGGCTGCAGCATGCATCCGCAACCTCGTCACCTCGCCACCAGAGACAGCGAACCTCGTCCTCCAGAGCATCCTGTACATGGCGATGCACGACCCGACGCTTTTCGTGCAGTACGAGAAACGGTTCTACCTCCTTCCACGGGACAGATTCGACAATGCCCAGTTCAAGCTCAAGATCCTCGCTGCTATTTGCAACGAGAACAACATCAAGACCATCCTCCACGAACTGGAGTACTACGTCCTCTCGCACGACGATCCACAAGTGGCCATTGAGAGCGTCAAGTCCATCGGAGTGTGTTCACAGGTGAGCGCGTACTGGAGTGCCAAAACGCTGAAATGGCTATTGAACGAGGTGTCCTCATCGGAAAAGGACCCGCTCGTCACGGCAGAGTTGCTCACTGCTATCAGATACCTCGTCCAGCAGAACCCAGACAGCAACGTGCGTACTGTGATCCGTCTCGCGAGACTCTTGGACGATGATACACTTGCAGACACGGCTAAGGAATCCATCATCTGGCTTGTTGGTGAGTTCACGAACGTTGCACCGGAGATTGGGCCAGACGTGCTCCGCAAGCTCATCAAGAACTTTGCATACGAGACCGAAAAGGTGAGATACCAGATCCTCTTACTCTCCGCTAAGCTCTTCTCCCGGGATTTGGAGAAGTTCAGGGAGGAAACCGGGGATGTGAACCTGGATGGGTACAACTACGACGGGATCATCTCCAAGATGTTTACCTACGTGGTGCAACTGTGCAAATACGACGACGTGTACGACACCAGGGACAGAGCGAGAACGTTTCATTCGCTGCTGAGCAGGGGTGGACAACAGACACAGCTCGCCACGCTCCTCCTCCAGGCTCCAAAGCCCGTCCCGCTCGTGACGATGAAGAAGATCACAGACCCGCTGGACCGTGCAAAGGAGACAGACCACGTCACTGCACTACAGGTTGACGAGATGATCAAGAAGTACAACGTTGTCCCACAGTGGGCGGATCCTGAATCTCTTCCTGGCGATGAGATCAGAAACGAGGTGGAGGTGAAGGAGGTGATGAAGAGTTTCTCACAGAGCTCCAATAACAGGAAGGACCGCATTTTTTCGAACGGCACCGGGAGCCAGTTCAGTGGTGGGTCTTCGAGAAGCCCACAGCCGCCAAAGGAGAGGAAGTACAAGTTGCAGAGTCTGGATGATTTCTTTGCCGATGAGGAGGAGCCTGTTGTTGTTAAGAAGACTAAGAAGATCATCTATGAGGAGGAGAGTGAGACTGAAGATGAAGAGGAAGAGGAGAGTGGGGAAGACGAAGACGAGAGCGAGGAAGAGGAGAGTGAAGAAGAGGAGAGTGAAGAGGAAGAGGAGAATGACGACGACAACGACGACGACAAGAAGCCACTCTTCAACTGAAGCTACAGATCTACCACAAACAAAAACCGGCATTACTGTGTATGTAAGAAGTACTGGATATTTATAGCACAACATCAAACAAGTCCAACTTGTACTTCTCCTCCTCGATCTTTGGATAAAGCGGCACCAGCGCATCCATCTGTTGGACATAAGCGGCATTGTACAACTTCCAAAACGGTTTTCTCACTTTTCTCGCCGGATGGAACAACCCATTCCACACGTAATTCATCATCACAGCGGGGCCCACGGCGTTCCGTACGCCTTCGAGACCTTCCAAGATCCTGGCAATCACATGTGGAGACGTCTCGTACAAGTTGGGCAGCAGCAGGTTCAAGAAGTGGATAAACACGTCCTCGTGTCCCGTACCGATACATCCCAGTGCAATCTGTCTGATCACAGTGGCAGCGGTCTGACGGTGCACTTGGTCTCTGTCTGTGAGGGCGTCCTCCAACAGCGGTGCCACGGCGTAGACGTAGTCGGCGGAGAGATCACCAATGTACTCAAACATGAAAGTCATAGCCTTCAACACACCGTTCTGCACGTTCACCTCAGGAGTTCTGTACTCGTTCATCAGCGCTGGGAGCACTGTGAATGGCGAACAAGTCTCAGCAACAATACCGATCGCAACGGCAGTACACACTCTCAGCTGACGCTCCTGGACCCTCAAGTTATTTAACAGCGTCACCAGCACGTCCTGAGGACCCACAGCCTTGGCGATGTATCCAAACGTGTTGTTTGTGGCTCTTCTGATGTTTCTGCGGGGACTCTTGAGCATATCGAGCAACTCAAAGCAAATACGCATCCACTCCTTTGGCGACACGTACTCGGCACCACGGTCAGCGATACGGCCAACGAGATCAATGGCGT
The DNA here is from genome assembly GCA_030569395.1 of Petasospora rhodanensis. NCBI lineage: Eukaryota > Fungi > Ascomycota > Saccharomycetes > Phaffomycetales > Wickerhamomycetaceae > Petasospora > Petasospora rhodanensis. Next base: position 70,589 of record JAJMKQ010000248.1, read on the forward strand.
TCTCCTGCACTTTTTCGTGTCTGTTTCTCAAAATGGGCGTCAAGTGTGGAATCAACTGATTCACTGGTGGTTTCAAGGCACCGATACCGACAACAGTGGCGATGCTCTTCAATGCTCCCAAGATGGACCCGAGCACTTCTGGGAACACCTCACCGAGAAATTCGTAGAGCACTGTGGACAACTTTCCCAGGAGTTCATCCTCCTCGCACGACTTGATCACAGGGGCAATGAGGCCAATGAGATCAGCAGCCTGTTGACGCACCTCAGGAGTCTTGTTCTTCAGTCTGTGGAGGATGGTGGTGATGATTGGGCCGATGAACGGTTTCACTCTGACATCCAAGGAGGTGACAACGGTGGAAACACCTTTCAAGATGGCTGGATCCGTAGCGGTAACGGACTGTTCCTGGTAAGCCACGAGCAAACCATCGATCAACATCTCCTCTGTTCTCTCAGACAAGCCAGCAGACCCCCAGTTGGTGACGACTTTCTCCACAGTCTCCACGGCCATCTTACGGAACGGCTCAGACTCGTCCTTCAAAATGCTCAAGAGTCTGTCAATGATCTCTGAAACCCCACACTTCTCAGAGAGGGCCACCGTAGTCTCCACCACGGCCCTGGAAGATCTTCTGTCCAAAGCGAGTCTTCTCACCCAAAAGTTCTTGAACAGAGGCGGCAACACCTCTTTAGTCAAGTATCCAGGCTCAATACCCTCAGTGGCAGCACATTGCTGCACAACACGCAACACAGTCTTCTTCATCTCCTCCTCTGGCGAGCTGAACTCTCTCAACACAGTTCTCATGATGTGACGCGTGTAATGGTTGGCAATCTCCGGCTCCATCAGTGGAATCATGTTGCCGATACACTTCAAGAACGCAGCCAACCCACGACCACGATGTCTCTGGATACCGTTCCACAGAGGCTCCAAAATCATCTCGAATGACTCGTATCCATACGGATTGGCAGCCTCGGCCAATGAACTTAGGGCGTTGGCTGTCATCGTTCTCACAGACTGCTGTTCATCCGTGAGCCCCTTGGCGAGGCAGTCAACGAGCTCGTACAGATGTGGGAGCACACCACAACCACAAAGCTGTGCGATCTGTTGAATCACCTTCACACCCGTATGTCTCGCCTGCCACGACTTCTTTGATCGACACACGGCTCTGAGGAAGGGCACCAAAGCAGGGATGCCCAATGCGTTCGCCACAACGGCCAGCGTTCTCGCCGTTGTGTTTCTCACGTACTCGTCACTGTGATCGATGTCCGGTCTGATAGTGGAGATCATGTGTGCCAACCCAGCAGCCTTGGCCAAGTTGGAGATGATCTCGCGTCCTTCTCTTCTAGTGATGTAGTCCTCGTCGATGAGCAAAGGGGAAACCACAACGAGGATCTTGTGTGTGTACGGTCTGATCATGTCGTCGAGCTTGTAGAGCACTCTGTCAATAACTTTCACGAGGAGATGGCGTTCTTGGTCATCGAGACTCTTTTCAAGGAGCAAAGGGAGAATCTGGTTGAACAGGGCCTTGGCTCCAAACTGACGAGCTCCTTCCGTCATCTGTCTCATTGCTTGCTTCCGTACCGCTGGAGAGCCGTTTTTGATTTTTAGAAGAAGCTTCATGATCTTGCGTTCCTTCACCTCCTCCAAGCTGAGATCGTTCTCCGTCTTGTTGTCCAGGAGTTTGCCAAAGTACTTTGCATCTTCCTCCTTGAAGAACTGAAGGTCCTTGACACCGGGTACTTCAGTGATGAGCGCCTGTGTGACAGCACTGGAATCAACAGCGTTCTCCTCAGGAGGCACGTAGCCATCCACTTTCTGCAGTTCCTGTTGCTGCTTCTGCTGTTCTTCGTCTTGGTCCCACCTCGACTTCTTCACCGTGGCAACTTCAGTGGATTCTGAAGTCTGTGTGTCTCCCTCGCCACCGACGTCCCATCTTCTCTTTCTGGTTCGTCTCGGCGGCGTCTTGCTGCCATCTTCTGGCTCCTGGGCTCTTTCCTTCTTCGCAGCCTCGATCTCTGCTTCTCTTTTCTTCCTGCGTTCTTCAACTTCACGCTCACGGATCCTGGCGAGCTCCTCATCGGTGATGTTTGGATCTCTCTCCGGAGAAAGCTCCCGCTCATACCTCTGCTTCTGGTAGTTGCTCTCCCTCTCAAACTTCGAGAGCCTCTTCTGACGGTCCTTCAGAGGGTCAAACTCATCGTTATCATCCTCAGCAACGGAGTTGATGATGTCCTTCGGAGCAGAGTACTGGCCAGAGAGACTGTATCCTTCCCCATTACTGGGTTTCTTCTCCTTCTGGAAGATGATTTGGCCACCTTTGTGGTTGTTAGGTTCGGTCATTGGTGAATTGTCAGTCTTGGATGGCCACTTACTCGACATTTGCCTGCGGATGGTTATGATTAGGTGGAATGTTGTTGTGAGGCGAGCCGGTAAAAAAGTTTGATGGAGCTCCCTTGTCGTAGTACTAGTACTACGCGCTCTCGGTGTTCGGTGTTTTCAGATGGTGTCCGGGTGTTGATCATGTGACTGATCAAGTGCAAAAAGGGATGTCGACCCTTTAGACTTGAAGATCTAACGCGGGTAGCTCTTGCGATTACTCTCTACGCAAGTACCTGATGCATAGATCTATCACTAAGGGCATATCTATAGACTATAGGGGCTTTATCTATCTCCCTCTAACCGCCACTTACTCTTCCCCGTCGTGCGGGACAGCGTGTGTCAACCACTTTTTAGACCCGCATCAAACTTTCGGTTTTTCACGGCGTTGGTGGACCAACTTGTGGCAGCTTTGGCTGAGCTGGAAAGGGCCTCCACACGGAACTCCAAGGACCCACAGTCGGCACAGCGACAGACCTGGCCATGAACTCGCTACAATCGTCGCTGCTCAGGCTTTCGACGAGACAGACAGGCGCTCAGCTGGCTGCCAGACTCTTCTCCAGCGTCCATGCGATCTCCCGCCCACTCCCGCGACTGGCGCTCCATAAAAGCGCTGACGTTCCCGCTCGCTCGGTGAAGCAAGCTCCACCACAAAGACGCCAATTGCTACACACCGCCGCGTTGCACAGACATTCCGCGATGTGTTTGAGAAACCACGGCTCTGCCACAGTGTGAGTACCTCTTTCTTCTGCTACGAGGGCGATGATCGGTGCTTAGCCGCCTTGGGTGTGCCCGACCCCCAGTGGCGACTCGGGCTTTATAAAAGCTGGCCGGAGTGACCCCGCTGTGGTCGGAGCCAACTCCAGAGCTCACGGGGGAAGTCAATTACCTTGAACGCCATGAAGTTGAAGACCATTGCTGCCATAGTTGCCTTTGCGGCTTTCACGCAGGGCGCTTTGGCAGACGAAGCGTCCGTGACCTCATACCCCGGCCTTCTTATCTTATCCCGCCCTCGACGACATGTCCACCACCGCAGACACTAACACCCTCAACAGCATCCCCTCAGACCGCGAGGTCCTTCCAAAGAACGTCAAGCCTCTCCGTTATGACTTGACCTTGGACCCAAACTTTGAGACGTTCAAGTTTGACGGTACTGTCAAGATTGACCTTGACGTTCAGGAGGCTGGTACCAACACCATCACATTGAACACTCTTGAGATCGATGTCCACTCTGCCAAGATTGGCGATGAAAAGGCTCAGGATATCACTCTTGACGAGGAGAAGCAGACTGCCACCTTCAAGTTTGCTAACGAGTTCACCAAGGGTGAGACCATCACCCTCGAGATTGACTTCACCGGTACTTTGAACGACAACATGGCTGGTTTCTACAGATCTTCGTACGAGGAGAACGGCGAGAAGAAGTACTTGGCCACCACCCAGATGGAACCAACCGACTGTCGTCGTGCCTTCCCATCCTTCGATGAGCCAGCTTTGAAGGCTGTCTTTGATGTCACCCTTGTCTCTGACAAGCACCTCACCGCTTTGTCCAACATGGACGTGAAGGAGGTCAAGGAGTTGGAGAACGGCAGAAAGGCCACAGTGTTCAACTCTACCCCATTGATGTCGACATACTTGGTTGCCTTCATCGTTGGTGACTTGCGTTACGTCGAGTCTGACTTGTTCAGAATCCCAGTCAGAGTCTACGCCACACCAGGCTTGGAGCAGCAGGGTCAGTTCTCGGCCGACTTGACTGCTAAGACCTTGGACTTCTTCGAAAAGACCTTTGGTATTGAGTACCCATTGCCAAAGATTGACAACGTTGCCATCGCTGACTTCAGTGCCGGTGCCATGGAAAACTGGGGTTTGATCACCTACAGAGTTGTCGACTTGTTGTTCGATGAGAAAAACTCCAACTTGGCCACCAAGCAGAGAGTCGCAGAAGTTGTGCAGCACGAGTTGGCCCACCAGTGGTTCGGTAACTTGGTCACTATGGACTGGTGGGAAGGTTTGTGGTTGAACGAGGGTTTCGCCACCTGGATGTCCTGGTTCTCTTGCAACCACTTCTACCCAGACTGGAAGGTTTGGGAGCAGTACGTCACAGACTCCTTGCAGCACGCTATGGCTTTGGACGCTCTCAGAGCTTCTCACCCTATTGAGGTTCCAGTCAAGAGAGCCGATGAGATCAACCAGATCTTTGACGCCATCTCCTACTCCAAGGGCTCCTCTTTGTTGAAGATGATCTCCAACTGGTTGGGCGAGGATGTCTTCATCAAGGGTGTTTCCAACTACTTGAAGAAGCACAAGTACAGCAACACCCAGACTTCTGATTTGTGGGAGGCTTTGTCTGAGGCTTCCGGCCAGAACGTTGTCGAGGTTATGGACGTTTGGACCAAGAAGATTGGTTTCCCAGTCATCACCGTCACCGAGGATGCTGCCAGCAACAAGATCCACGTCAAGCAGAACCGTTACTTGACCACTGGTGACGTGAAGCCAGAGGAGGATGAGACTATTTACCCAGTGTTCTTGGCTTTGAAGACCGCTGACGGTGTCGATGAGTCTGTCGTCTTGGACACCAGAGAGAAGGAGTTGACTTTGGAGAAGGGTCTTGACTTCTACAAGTTGAACGCCGAACAGGTAGGTATCTACCGTACATCTTACTCTCCGGAGCGTTGGGCCAAGTTGGGTAAGGCCGGTAACGACGGATTGTTGTCCGTTGAGGACCGTGCTGGTTTGGTCGCTGACGCAGGTGCCCTTGCCATCTCCGGCTACCAGTCCACTTCTAACTTGCTGTCTCTTGTGAACGGCTGGAAGGAGGAGACCAGCTTTGTCGTGTGGGATGAGATCTTGTCCAGAGTTTCCGCCATCAAGACCGCTTGGATCTTCGAGGACAAGGAGACTCAGGATGCCTTGAACGCCTTTGTCCTCTCTCTCGTTGAGAAGAAGGCACACCAGCTTGGTTGGGCTTTCACTGAGTCCGACGGCTTCTTGGAGCAGAGATTGAAGTCCCTTCTCTTTGGTTCTGCTGCCGCTGCTAAGGACGCCAAGGCCGAGGCCTTTGCCGTTGACGCCTTTGCTAAGTACATTGCTGGTGACAAGGGGGCTATTCATCCAAACTTGAGAGCTTCCATCTTCAACACTGTTGCCAGAACAGGAGGTGCCAAGGAGTACGAGCAGATCTTGAGCATCTACAACAACCCAGTTTCTCCAGATGAGAAGATCACTGCTTTGAGAACATTGGGTAGATTTGAGGACGCTGAGTTGATCCAGAGAACTCTTGGTTACTTGTTTGACGGTACTGTGAGATCCCAGGACATCTACGTCCCAATGCAGGGCTTGCGTGCTCACAAGGCTGGTATCGAGGCTCTCTGGACCTGGTGTCAGTCCAACTGGGACGAGGTCACCAAGAGATTGCCACCAGGGTTGTCCATGTTGGGCTCTGTTGTCTCGATCTGTACCTCTGGCTTCACCTCCGAGGCCAAGGTTGACGAGATCACCAAGTTCTTTGCCGAGAAGAGCACCAAGGGCTTTGACCAGTCGTTGGCCCAGTCTTTGGACACTGTCAAGTCCAAGGCCACCTGGGTCAAGAGAGACCACGCCGACATCAACAAGTGGTTGGTGGAGAAGGGGTTCAAGCAGTGAGCACCTGCACACACAGTACATATAAAAACTGACATCTGATGTGACGATTTTGTTTGATGCTTCGTATACTAGCCGTTATCGCTGTCCTGGGCCGGTCCGCGCGCGCACCTACGGAGATCCGGAGTCACTTTTTCACCATTTTTTTTTGCACATGCCACCGCAGCTGCGTGTGACTCGGGCCCCTAGGGGTCAACGAGTGGGAAACTGGAAGATCACCAAAACCCATTCCGCTCTTCGCCCGCTCTCGGTAACCTCCCCCTCTCTCCAGACTCCCCAATCGATCTCCAGACACCGCAAAATGGCCTCCTTGATCGACGGCAAGCTGATTGCCCAGCAGATCCGTGAACGCATCCACTCTGAGGTGGACGGGATCAAGAGCAAAGACTCCCACTTCAACCCAACCCTCCACATCATCCAGGTGGGCTCCCGCCAGGACTCCTCCACGTATGTGAAGATGAAGTTGAAGGCCGCCGCCGAGGCCAACATCACCTGTGTCTCCCAGGTGCTGCCAGAGTCCGTCTCTGAGGAGGAGGTGCTGAACACCATCGCTGAGCTCAACGCTGACTCCTCCGTCCACGGTATCTTGGTGCAGCTGCCATTGCCAGCCCACTTGAACGAGTTGAAGATCACCGGTGCAGTCGCTGCTGAGAAGGACGTTGACGGGTTTGGCCCATACAACGTTGGCGAGCTGTACAAGAAGGGCGGAAACCCACACTTTGTGCCATGCACTCCACGCGGTATCATTGAGCTTTTGCACAAGTCTGACGTGACCATCGAGGGCGCCCATGCCGTTGTCCTTGGCCGTTCCGAGATCGTTGGTGCTCCAGTCGCTACCTTGCTCAAGAACGAGAACGCCACTGTGACCACTCTGCACTCCAAGTCCAAGAACATTGAGGGTCTGTTGAAGAGCGCCGACATTGTCGTGTCCGCCATCGGCAGAGCCAACTTCATCAAGGGCGAGTGGTTGAAGGACGGTGCCGTTGTCATCGACGTTGGCACCAACTTCATCGAGGACTCCACCAAGAAGAGCGGCCAGCGTATGGTCGGTGACGTTGACTTTGAGTCCGCCTCCAAGGTTGCCTCCAAGCTCACCCCGGTTCCAGGTGGTGTTGGTCCAATGACCGTTGCCATGCTTTTGGACAACGTGATCATCGCCGCTAAGAGAGCATACGAGAAGGGCGCCAAGGGCTCCAACTACTTCGACTCTGCCCTGCCACTGAACTTGAAGAAGCCAGTGCCATCTGATTACGAGATCTCCAGAGAGCAGAAGCCAAAGCACATCACCGAGGTTGCCAGCGAGGCCGGTATCCTCGCCACTGAGCTCGAGCCATACGGTGACGTCAAGGCCAAGGTTAAGCTCGACTTGCTCGACCGTTTGGCCAACAAGAAGAACGGTAAGTACGTTCTCGTGACAGGTATCACACCAACCCCACTCGGTGAGGGTAAGTCCACCACCACTGTGGGTCTCGCCCAGGCCCTTGGTGCCCACTTGCACAAGCGTTGTTTCGCCAACGTCCGTCAGCCATCCATGGGTCCAACCTTTGGTATTAAAGGTGGTGCTGCCGGTGGTGGTTACTCCCAGGTGATTCCAATGGATGAGTTCAACATGCACGTCACCGGTGACATCCACGCCATCTCCATGGCCAACAACTTGCTTGCCGCTGCCATCGACACCAGAATGTTCCACGAGTCCACCCAGAAGGACGCTGCTTTGTACAAGAGACTCGTCCCAGCCAAGAAGGGTGTGCGTACATTCACCAAGTCCATGCTCCGCAGATTGGAGAAGCTGGGCATCAACAAGACCAACCCAGACGACTTGACTCCAGAGGAGATCACCCAGTTTGCCAGATTGGACATTGACCCAGACACCATCACATGGAGACGAGTGGTGGACATGAACGACCGTTTCCTCCGTGGTATCACCATCGGTGAGGCTCCAACCGAGCGTGGCTTCACCAGAAAGACCGGGTTTGACATCTCTGTGGCCTCTGAGTGTATGGCCGTGCTGGCCCTCTCTAACTCCCTCAGCGACATGAGAGAGAGATTGGGCCGCATCGTGGTTGCCTCTTCTAAGGCTGGTGTCCCAATCACCTGTGAGGATATCGGCGCTGCCGGTGCCCTGACCGCTTTGCTCAAGGACGCCATCAAGCCAAACATCATGCAGACTTTGGAAGGTACCCCTGTCTTTGTGCACTGTGGTCCATTTGCCAACATCTCCATCGGTGCCTCTTCTGTCCTGGCTGACAAGATGGCCTTGAAGCTCGCTGGTACCGATGAGGGTAAGGAGGGTGAAGAAGGCTACGTTGTCACTGAGGCCGGTTTCGACTTCACTATGGGTGGTGAGCGTTTCATCAACATCAAGGCCAGATCTTCTGGCTTGGTTCCAGACGTTATTGTCATCGTCGCCACTGTCAGAGCCTTGAAGGTTCACGGTGGTGGTGCCGAGGTCAAGGCCGGTGCCCCATTGCCACAGGAGTACTTGTCTGAGAACGTTGAGTTCTTGGAGAAGGGCTGTGAGAACTTGAAGAAGCACATCTCCAACGCCTGCGAGTACGGTGTTCCAGTCGTGGTTGCCATCAACAAGATGTCCTCTGACACTGACAGAGAGCACGAGGTTATCAAGAAGGCCTCTTTGGAGGCTGGTGCCGTTGACGCCATCGTCTCCAACCACTGGGAAGAGGGTGGTAAGGGTGCCGTCGACCTCGCTGAGGGTGTCATCAAGGCCTCCAACCTGCCAAAGGACTTCAAGTTCTTGTATGACCTGGACCTCACCGTCCAGGAGAAGCTCGAGGCCATCGCTAAGAAGATGTACGGTGCCGGCTCCGTGGAGCTGTTGCCAGAGGCTGCCGCTAAGATCGAGAGATACACCCAGCAGGGCTTCGACAAGCTGCCAATCTGTATCGCCAAGACGCAGTACTCCCTGTCCCACGACGCCAGTCTCAAGGGTGTCCCAACGGGCTTCACTTTCCCAATCAGAGACGTCAGAGCCTCCATCGGTGCTGGCTACTTGTACGCCCTCGCTGCCGAGATCCAGACCATTCCAGGTCTTCCAACGCACTGTGGTTTCATGAACGTGGAGGTGTCCGAGGACGGTGAGATCGAGGGTCTCTTCTGAGCTAACGGCTTGTAATTTTAATGACGACGCGGATAAAGTTTGATAGAATGAAGTCCCTGTAGGGTCCAGACCGGGCCGGGGCCACATAACCACAAACACGGTACGCGCCACACAAAATTTCACGTGGGAAGTTTGCCGGCGGCGCGGTCGCCGCAGTCGGGGGAATTTTTCACGTCATGTGGAGCGAGAGAGTTGCAAAGAGCAACAGGCGTTTGGTCGCACAGTCACCGGGTCTGCGTGTCATTGAGAACCCTCGATCGCCTGTCCAACACCGCTGCATCGGCCCTGAACCCTGCATTACCGTTCTTCCGCCAGCCGCCCTTTCTGAGACCCCTGAGCCCCCTGAGTCGCCCTTTCTCCACTCGCACACCCAAGTATGTCCGACAACGCCAGTGAGAGGGAGAACAGCAACCCCAACCGCTCCGGCATCTTCAAGACCGCCTCGCTCACCAACATCTTCCGCAAGAGGGGCTACGAGTCTGATGGTGCGGGCGAAAGCTCCCAGATGAACAGCTCTGACGAGGAGCACGACGAGGTTGCCCGCAAGAAGCGTAAAACCGAGCGTGATGTCGAGCGTGCCAAGTTCCTGGAGAACGAGAGAGCTTACGACGAGGAGCTCCCAGAGGAGTACAAGAAGTTCAGACCAATCGGCTACAGATTCAACTTGCCCCCAAAGGACCGTCCAATCAGAGTGTACGCTGATGGTGTCTTTGACCTCTTCCACCTGGGCCACATGAGACAGCTCGAGCAGGCCAAGAAGGCCCTGCCCAACGCCGTGTTGATCTGTGGTATTCCATCCGACGTTGAGACTCACAAGAGAAAAGGTCTCACCGTGCTCAGCGACTATCAGCGTTGCGAGACGTTGAAGCACTGCAAGTGGGTCGACGAGGTTATTCCTGATGCCCCTTGGTGTGTCACCCCTGACTTCTTGGAGAAGCACAAGATTGACTACGTCGCCCACGACGACTTGCCATATGCATCTGCCGACTCTGATGACATCTACAAGCCAATCAAGGAGAAGGGAATGTTCCTCACTACGCAGAGAACGGAGGGTATCTCGACGTCAGACATTATCACCAAGATTATCAGAGACTACGACAAGTATCTGATGAGAAACTTTGCCAGAGGCGCTACAAGACAGGAGCTTAACGTGTCATGGTTCAAGAAGAACGAGTTGGAGTTCAAAAAGCACATCAACGACTTCAGATCGTATTGGAAGAAGACGAACGCCAACCTCAACAATGCATCCAAGGACCTGTACTTTGAAGTGAGAGAGTACCTCCTCAAGAAGTCCGTGCTCAAGGACAAGAAGGACAACAAGACCCTCCGTGGCCACAGTCCAGCTGCCGAGTTCGCCGCTAACTACACAGGTGACGCTCCATCATCGAGCAAAGACCAGAGAATCAGAATCTCCAAGTCTCCATCATTCATCGAGAGCTTTAAGGACTGGATGCAGAAAACGGACAACGACATGTCCGAGGATGTCTCGTCGAACTCCAAGGCTGAGAGCACCAGCAGCCCGGAGCTCAAGCCAACATCGAAGAAACAGAAAACTGCATTGAAGAACAAGAGATCAAAGGAGACCTTCAAGAAGGTGGATAACGACGATGACGACGACGAAGATGAAGACGACGACGATGACAACAAGACCCTGTTTTCTGAAACTATTTAAAGTACCACCCGGCTGACATATGGCTCGCTATCTACATAGAATCAAACACATGTGCTTTTTTGGTTTACCTTGGTTGTAGATGGGCTGGATGCGACGCTGACTGAAAGGAAGGCACACACGGAGAGCATGAACTCTCTCATATGTATTATCCCTCTCGGACGTTCTGTGAGCAGGTTGGAACCCGTAAATGCAGGCAGAAACCAGAAACGCTCATCACACAAACGATCTCGCTTATGCACCAGTAATGGGTAGCTGGAACACCAAGAGCTAAGGGGAGCCTTAGCATAAGAAGTGTGGTGAAAAGACTTGACTAACTGTGTAACACGCTCTAAATCCACATAGAGCCCTCTAGATAAAGCGACTGAAGGGTTGAAGGCCCTTTTGTGACGTCACAGCAGCAGCTATCTAATCCGAATCTGCTTACTAAGTGCTTACGTACTCCAAATCTTTCAAACGTGTGTCCCCTAACCAGAAATCGATGCTCATCGCTCGATGGAATTTTCTAGAACGAGGAAAATTACCGGATTAGGCCACTTTCGCGGGCTGCGTGGGATACGTCGTTGGCGATGCGGTGTCGACGATGGACGTATAAAATGTGGGCAAAATTCGCCCCCTCGTTTTTTTCTCACGCTGAGCTTGGAGCCTCTCCGATTCAATTCCCCATAATTAGACAAAATGAGCAAAGCTGTCGGGTATGTGGCGTCCCTCGTGTGCTCGCTGCACTTCCTTCACTGATCTTTCTGCTGCTGCCGCCGCCCCGTCTCCCACTGTGGCGGCCACGTCGTTGGGCACTGAAGAATTTTGCGATTTCACACTGCCATCTTTGGGCACCCGTTGGCTCCAGGTTTACTAACCCCTTGACACAGTATTGATTTGGGTACTACCTACTCCTGTGTTGCACACTTCGCCAACGATCGTGTTGAGATCATTGCCAACGACCAGGGTAACAGAACCACCCCATCCTTCGTCGGTTTCACCGACACTGAGAGATTGATTGGTGATGCTGCTAAGAACCAGGCCGCTATGAACCCAGCCAACACCGTCTTCGACGCTAAGCGTTTGATCGGTCGTAAGTTCTCCGACCCTGAGGTCCAGAACGACATCAAGCACTTCCCATTCAAGGTTATCGATGACAACACCAAGCCAAAGATCCAGGTTGAGTTCAAGGGTGAGACCAAGACCTTCACCCCAGAGGAGATTTCCTCCATGATCTTGACCAAGATGAAGGAGACTGCTGAGAACTTCTTGGGTGCCAAGGTTAACGACGCTGTTGTTACCGTCCCAGCTTACTTCAACGACTCCCAGAGACAGGCCACCAAGGACGCTGGTCTGATTGCTGGTTTGAACGTTTTGCGTATCATCAACGAGCCAACTGCCGCTGCCATTGCTTACGGTTTGGACAAGAAGGACGAGGGTGAGAAGAACGTTTTGATCTTCGACTTGGGTGGTGGTACTTTCGATGTCTCCCTTTTGGCCATTGAGGATGGTATCTTCGAGGTCAAGTCCACCGCTGGTGACACTCACTTGGGTGGTGAGGATTTCGACAACAAGCTCGTTGACCACTTGGTTGCTGAGTTCAAGAGAAAGAACAAAAAGGACATCACCACCAACCAGAGATCCTTGAGAAGATTGAGAACTGCCGCTGAGCGTGCTAAGAGAACTTTGTCTTCCTCCGCCCAGGCCTCTATTGAGATTGACTCTTTGTTTGAGGGTATTGACTTCTACACCTCCATCACCAGAGCCAGATTCGAGGAGTTGTGTGCCTCCTTGTTCAGATCCACCTTGGACCCAGTCGAGAAGGTCTTGAGAGATGCCGGTTTGGACAAGTCCCAGGTCCACGAGATTGTCCTTGTCGGTGGTTCTACCAGAATCCCAAAGGTCCAGAAGCTCGTCTCTGAGTTCTTCAACGGTAAGGAGCCAAACAGATCCATCAACCCAGATGAGGCTGTTGCCTACGGTGCTGCCGTCCAGGCTGCTATCTTGACCGGTGACCAGTCCTCCAAGACCCAGGACTTGTTGCTTTTGGATGTTGCTCCATTGTCCCTTGGTATTGAGACTGCTGGTGGTGTCATGACCAAGCTCATCCCAAGAAACTCTACTATCCCAACTAAGAAGTCTGAGACTTTCTCCACCTACGCTGACAACCAGCCAGGTGTTTTGATTCAGGTTTTCGAGGGTGAGAGAGCCAGAACTAAAGACAACAACTTGCTCGGTAAGTTTGAGTTGTCTGGTATCCCACCAGCTCCAAGAGGTGTTCCACAGATTGAGGTTACCTTCGACATTGACGCTAACGGTATTTTGAACGTTTCTGCCGTTGAGAAGGGTACTGGTAAGTCCAACAAGATCACCATCACCAACGACAAGGGTCGTCTCTCCAAGGAGGATATCGAGAGAATGGTGTCCGAGGCTGAGAAGTACAAGGAGGAGGATGAGAAGGAGGCTGCCAGAATCGCTGCTAAGAACGGTTTGGAGTCTTACGCTTACTCCTTGAAGAACACCACTTCTGAGGAGGCTTTCACCTCCAAGGTTTCCGAGGAGGAGAAGGAGTCTTTGTCCAAGGCCATTGACGAGACCATCTCCTGGTTGGACGAGAACCAGACTGCCACCACTGAGGAGTTCAGTGACAAGCAGAAGGAGTTGGAGGGTGTTGCTAACCCAATCTTGACCAAGTTCTACCAGGCCGGCGGTGCTCCAGGTGCTGCTCCAGGTGGTTTCCCAGGCGGTGCCCCACCAGCCCCAGAGAACGAGGGTCCAACTGTTGAGGAGGTTGACTAATTGTTTTGATGTTTTCTTTCGCTGTACATTATTCTTAAAAGAGTTTAGATCTGTCTAGATAGGTTTCTAATCGTAATTTCTGGTTTCTGAAAAGTTTTGTAGCTTTTCTCGTTGCCATGGTGCACTGTACAGACGCGAAACATCGCTAAAATTCGACGCGACCCCGTGAAGCATTCAAATAACAAAAAGCACGGATTTTAGTTGCCACAGCCTTGATCTGCACACACAGGGAGCCACACCAAGCACGACTGCTCACACAGGCACACAGAGAGCCCCTTTCCTGAGATGAAAACGAAGTCAGGAGCCAACACCTGGCTCTACTCTGATGACGAGGAGTACAAGAGCCACCATGCTAATCAACGGCAACAGCAAGACAAAGTCCCAGGAAACGGCTCTGTAATGCCAGAGAAGATCACACCGGTTCGCCAGCGAAGAGCCCGAAGCAACCAAGTTGTGTACCAAGACGAGGATTCTGATCTTGACGAGGATCAGGAAGAGGAAGACGAAACAGCACAGCCAGATGTGATCACCATCAGCGATGAAGATGATGATGACTTTCATGACACGAATCAGGACATGCCCAACGGAGTATCGGATCAAAAAGGAACAATAGATCCACGGCTCTATGGTGCAGACCAGCAGCGAGCGGATGACTCCACCGAAGACCAGCAGGAGGAATATGAAGAAGATGACTACGAGGAGGCAACCGACACTTCACCAGACCCGGAGCTGGGCACCGTCGTCCCCTCAAGGACACCCAAAGTGGGCAATACTTCTGAGATCAAGAGAAGGAGGAAGCCACACCAGGTTGACTGGTCCAATCCAGCCAAGCTTCTTCTCATGGCCAAGCTCATCAAGGCGGCGTTGACATCAGGAAGAGGTGCAAAGATGGGCGCTGACACTTTCCAAGAACTCACTGATTGTATGAACAAGTACTTCCCCGACCCCAGGGCTCCTCTCACACCAGATGCTGTGAGGAATAAGCGTGACGACTTCAGAAAGTGTTACCAGATGCTGATGGATTTGAAGGGCATGGAGATCGCTGGATGGGACGAGGACAACTTCCAGGTGATTCTCACAGAGACACAGTGGACGATCATCACCTACTACGTTGATGCACAGGAGGGTGGAAGAACCAGAGCTGCATTCTGCACAAGACTTCGAACGAGGAAGTCCAACCCAGAGCTCAAGGTGTTCAAGGGCATCTTCCAGGGCAACGCCAAGATGGTGTTGAAGGATGGGACAACACAGCCGACATCAAAGCTCCTACCCTCTACAGAGAAAATCAGAGAGATTGAGGAGCTGTGTAAGACGAAGTCGTTCAACGAGATCTTCCAGAGAACCATCAAACTCCCGAAAGTGACCACTGGCTTTAGCGTACAGAAACTGAGGGCCAAGCGTGCAAAGAAGCTCACAAAGGAGGAAGAGGCACAGCTGAGAAAACAACACTACGAAAAGATTGCACTAGACTCGGATGTTCAAAAATTGAGGGCGTCTGTTGAAGCTACACACGAGGATCCATTCGATGGGATGCCAGTTGCCACAGAAGCGCAGCTACGCAATGAGTCGGCAAAGAACACCACTACACCGGAAGCGGAGACAAGGTCGAAGGAGTTGATAGAACCAGAATCAGAACCAGAACCAGAACCAGAACCCAAACCACAACCGGAACCAGAACCAGTGAAAGGTGTACTCAAGAACGGTGAGAGCACACAAGCGCCTCGCAAACGAGTCCGATTTGAGGATGAAGAGGAGGACGACGATCACGAGAAAGGAGACGAAGGAACCAAGAAGCGCAAGAGTGCAAGCCCCACACCGGAAGACGAAGCAGCTGAGAAGGAGAGGCTCGAGGCAGAAGAGCGAGACAAGATCATCGAGGAGATATACCAGCGTGTCGAACAGCTGCTCCTGAACCGCCTCATCTCCATGTCGCTGTACAAGCAATTTCTCGCCATTGACGCGCTGGACGTCTACGCCTTCTTCCGCTACAAGTACCGCCTGAACGATGACTCCGTGGCACTGTGTGTCCAAGTTCTCGTCGAAATCAGTCAAGCGGAGTACTGAGTTTCGGTTTGTTTACTTTTCGACCTCGGCGGCTAATATATAAGAAGTTCGCTTATCCCGACCCGTTCTCTCACCATCAACAAAAACGCTACACTCACACAGCACAACAGGGCGGCTACGGAAACTTGCCTTCTACCGAGCCGGCTGCACTGGAGGAGAAGACACGATGAAGTTTTGGATCCCGCTTGTCCTGGCGTCAGGGCTATTCTCCACAGTTTCCACACTCTCACCAGACTACTTTGACGCGTTCGAGTCCATCCTCCCCTACGACATCAGACAGGAGTTCCACACGGCGGTTCACCCTTTATCCGCGGAGATTGCACTGCAAGACCAGGAGACGCCGTACCTATACGCTGGAGAGTTTGCCACAGTGGAGGAGTTGTGTGAGGCGTTGTTTGACGATGTTGACGAGTTGCACCGGTTCGACGTGAACAAGCCACACCAGTTGCCCACAGAGGAGGAGTATCAAGAAGCTTTGGACATGCCCCTCCATGCACTCACAGAGAGGTTGGTGAGAAACACCTGGCTCACGTTGTTTGAGATCCACAGGAAGTACATCAGGATCTTTGAGCTTTTGGAGAGGATGAGTGAGAAGGACTACACCGCAGTCTTTGATCACGTCTTCCATAAGGACAGGTTCAAGGAATGGGAAGAGATGCCCTACTACGGTGACGATCTTGTGTTGAATGACACTATGGAGACTTTAAGTACACAGGAGTTCACAGCCGAGGTGATGAAGATGTTTGGCCTTGATGATCTCTCGATACAGGGGTTTAACAATGAGGAGAGTGACGCGACATCTACGAGGATTGCCAACATTCCGTTCATCTACACCGAGGACTACCCTGTGATGGTTGAGTTTGAATGGCCGTGGGTTGAGATTCCAACAGATCAAGGTGAAGGAGGCAACGTTACAGCTCAAATCCTTCTCTCCATTCTTGCACTCATCATCAAGATCCCACTTCTCATCATCAAACTCATTGCTGTAATCATCTGGAACTTGATCGAGATCAAGAAATTGATCGAGTTGGCTGAGACGAAGATCGTGTTGTTGATCTTGAAGCTCCTCAAGAAGATTTGTCGTATTCTCAAGTTTCTCGAGAAGCAGATTCTCTTTGAGATCAAGGTGATCATCTGGACCATCAGAACGAAGAAGCCACTCTACAAGGCGATCGCTGTGGTGTTCTTCATTCTCAAGAAGTTGAACCAGTTGAGTTGGATCCTCAAGGACTTGCTTTACAGATACAAGTGGAAGATTTACTTTGTTCTCAAGAAGGCAGAGAAGACGTCACTCGCTGTGGTACTTTACGTCAAGATGGAAGTGTTTGATAAGCTTGGGATTCCGACGAAGGAGGAGAAGCTCTATGCACCGTGGGTTGATAAGAGCCAGGAATACTTCGATGCTGACTACTTCAAGACTTTCAGTCGATACAAGTTCTGGGGTCCAGAAACAAAGGGGAAGGAAGTACAGAGGGAGCTTGCCAAGGAGTACTTGAAATCTATCGGTGCAAACGACACAGAAGTCGAGGAGCTTGATTATGACGATGAGGACTTCATCTCTGACGATGACATCGATACCGAAGACGAGGAAGGCGTGTTCAATTATAAGGATCAGTACGGGTTTGATCCGGTGAAGCTCAACTTGGAGAAGTTGATCAACAAGGAGATGGAGGCCAAGAACGAGCTGTTGAAGTACAATAAGGAGCTCTGGGATCCATTCGGTCCTGAGTTGAAGTTTAAGAACAAACACCCGAAGAAGCCAAAGAGTACGCGTTGGTGGAGATGAATTTACGAGAAATGCTAGACTAATGAGACAATTTTCTTCTGTAGTTGTACGTAGACCTAGTTCTTGGCCTTCTTCGTAGCAGCGTCAGCAGGTTTAGCCTTTCTCTTCTTCACAATGGATGTCAAGTCATTCACTGGTGCAGAGCTTGCCGAAGCGATCTTTGTGGCAGATGAAGACCCCCCTGTAGCCTGGCCCATGAGACCCTTCATGATCTCCTCCTTCTGTTGTTGGAGAATTTCACTTGGATCCCTCTGCATCTCTTGGAGTTTAAGCTCGAGCTCCTTGATCAAATCGGCCTTCTTGTCGTTCTTACTCTGCTTCATCGACTCAATTGCCTTCTTCAAGTGTGCTGTGGCCTTTGGCTTTGCATCCTCGTTCTCAAAGTTCAACTCCAGTGAGAGTGAGAGTTTGTAGTGTGCTTCGCTGATGAGGTTGGATTCGAATGGGTATATCGTCTCTCTGATTTTGAGGAGGGACTCAAAGTCCTCAGAAGCTTGCTTGAAGTTCTCAGTCTCAAGGGAGATCTCACCGAGCAGGTCGTAGATCTCAGAGATCTTAACCTTGGCTTTGATGGTTGGGTCTGTGGACTCTGTAGCATTCTCCGGGATCTCGTGCTTCTCATCTGACAGCTTGGATTCGAGCAGTGTACGTGCGAGGTCAAGAATTTCCCAAGCAATCTCAAAGTCTGACTGCTCCTCTTCCTGTTGCTCTTCTTGTTGTCCACCTTCACCGTCTTCATTCTGTTCATTTTCGTCTTCTTCTCCTTCTTCTTCTTCTTCCTCCTGCTGTTCAGTTTCGGGATTCTTGTCTTCGTCATCACTGTCATCTTCCTCTTCTGCCAGTGGCACATCCTCACTGAACGTGAACATCCCATCATTAGGTTTTGGCTCTGTTGGTTCTTCTTCCTCAGTAGTGACCTGGGCATTCGAAGTAGCTTCTTCAGCGTTGCCTCCAAAGAGACCGTTTCTGCTCACAGCAACGTGGAACAGTGCCTGTCCGTAGAGGAATAAAAGCTCTGGATCTTCTTCACCATCGTGATGTTGTGAGTAGAGTCCGCATGCTTCACCATAGTGCTCCACGGCAACCTCGTAGTTCTTCGCAGCGTAGCTCTTAGCACCCTCCTCGAGCAGCTTCTTGATCTCAGCGGAGTATTCTGACATTTGCGAGGTTGGATATTGGGGTGTACACTGAGAGACAGACGCGTCAGCTCTTCTCAGCGCTTGCGATGTGCTCGGGAGTCTCTGTGCACACCCTCGGAACTGACGCGTGAGCTGCACAGTTCCGCCGGATCGGGTAAGATCCGACCCGTACTGGGCCGGTGTTTCATCAAAACGCGTGTCGCCAACAAAACACAAAAAGAAAATGGGAAATCGGGGAACTACGCGCGCTGTTTACTCCACCACAGCACCACCAGCACCGCCAGAATGTCCTCCCCAGAGATCCACAAGCAGTCCTCGATGCTCGACCCGGAGCCTGCCTCCGCTACAGAGACGCCGCTCAAGGCTGAGGCCCTTGCCGCCGCCACGTCCTCCAGTGCCATTGCCGCCGACCCTGCCACAAGCACGCTGTCCAAGGAGGCCAACGGTGAGCTGTCCTCCCTCAAGAGCGGTGCCACCGCCGACGAGCTTGCCCCTGCCTCTGCCGTCAAGTCTGAGAACGGCTACGCCACAGACGCCCCATCTGCCTCCGGCCTGCCACATTCCAAAGCACCATCCGCCTCGACCAAGACCCCACTCCCACAGCCAGAGATCAAGATCATCAGAAGAAAGTTGACCGGGTACGTCGGGTTCGCCAACTTGCCTAAGCAGTGGCACAGAAAGTCCATCAGAAGAGGCTTCAACTTGAACTTGTTGGTGGTTGGTGAGGCCGGTTTGGGTAAGTCCACCTTGATCAACACCTTGTTCAACAAGGAGATGTACGCCCCAAAGACACCAAAGGACCCATCTGAGGAGAGACCATCTCATGTTTCCATCAAGACCGTTGAGGCCGACATTGAGGAGAATGGCGTTAAGTTGCACCTCACCGTTGTCGACACACCAGGCTTTGGGGAGCAAGTCAACAATACGGATGCCTGGCAACCAATTGTGGAGGAGATCAATTCCAGATTCGACGCTTACTTGGAGTTTGAGAACAAGATCAACAGATCGTCATACACCGACTCCAGAATCCACGCTTGTCTCTACTTCATTGAGCCAACTGGTCACTCTTTGAAGCCACTTGACATTGAGTTCTTGCAGCACGTCCACAAAAAGGTCAATGTGATCCCAGTCGTTGCCAAGTCTGACACTTTGACAGAGGAGGAGATTGTCGAGTTCAAGCAGAGAATCATGGACGACATCAAGGCCCAGGGTATTGAAATCTTTGAGCCAGAGCTTTACGAGGATGACGATGAGGAGACCATCCAGACCACCAAGGAGATCGTGAACAAGATCCCATTTGCTGTTGTCGGATCTACCACTGAAGTACAGACACCGGATGGCCGTGTGGTCAGAGCTCGTCAATATCCATGGGGTATCATTGAGGTTGACAACGAGGATCACAACGACTTTGTCAAGTTACGCCAGTTGTTGGTGAGAAACTTCTTGGAGGAGCTCCGTGAAAAGACCGTCAAGGTGTTGTACGAGACTTACAGAACCGAGAAGTTGTTAAAGGTGGGCATTGCACAGGACGACAGTGTCTTCAGAGAGTTTGACCCATCGATCAAGCAGCAGGAGGAGAAGGCCTTACATGAGGCCAAGTTGGCCAAGTTGGAGGCTGAGATGAAGCAGATCTTCCAGCAGAAGGTGTCTGAGAAGGAGAAGAAGTTGCAGAAGTCCGAGGCTGAGTTGTTCACCAGACACAAGGAGGTTAAGGAGAAGTTGCTCAAGCAGGTGAAGCAGTTGGAGGAGAAGAAGAAGCAGTTGGAGAACGCCCGTCTCAACCCAACGCTGGTGGATCCAGCTCCAGCTCCAGCTGCCACCAAGGCTAGAAAGGGGTTCTTGCGTTGAGATGAGTTTTGAAGAGATTTGTGAAAAAGAGAGAGAGAGAAGAGACGTTTTACGATACCTGTTGTTTGCCCAAATGCATTTTTTATTCCATTGTTCTTCCCACATGTGAAGGACTGTACTCTCTCCTATGCTCACATTCATTCATTCTCTGTGTATTTAGTGACGTTTGTTATGTTATTTTTGGTTGTTAAAGAGGACGAAAATTTAGTTTTACAAGAAGTGCAGATGTCACTGCTTCTTCAAGAGTAGCAACTGCAAACGTCTCTAAAACCACAAGACTAAGAGCTTGAGTAGAAAGTATAACACATCATAGATGATTCTCAAATATCTAATATACAGAGCAAAAAAAAAAAGTTAGCGGAGGGTCATAACAAAATCATTAAAAGCGGGTGGCAAAAAGTTTTGGAGAGAACTGAAGAGCATCGTTTCGACAAGCAAAAGGAGTGGCAAGAGGTCGTGCGGGTATCCAGGGTGATGATCCTTAGAAGTCCTCGTCGAAGTTGAAGCCGTCAGACTCAGTCTCAGACTTCTTGTTGGTGGAAGCCATGACACCAGCCTTCTGGTAGTCGGAGACTCTCTTCTCAAAGAAGTTGGTCTTACCAGCCAAGGAGATGTTCTCCATAAAGTCGAATGGGTTGGACACGTTGTAGAACTTCTTGTTACCGAGGGCAACGAGCAAACGGTCAGCACAGAACTGGACGTACTGAACCATCAACTTGGCGTTCATACCGAGCAAAGACGCTGGGAGTGCGTCGGTGAAGTACTCAGACTCAATCACGACAGCCTCGGTGATGATTCTCTCGACAATCTCCTGCGATGGCTTGTTCTTCAAGTGGGCAAACAAGAGACATGCAAAGTCGGTGTGGAGACCCTCGTCACGGCAGATCAACTCGTTGGAAAAGGTCAAACCTGGCATCAAACCTCTCTTCTTCAACCAGAAGATGGAGGCAAAGGAACCGGAGAAGAAGATACCCTCCACAGCGGCGAATGCCACGAGTCTCTCACCGAACAAGGCCTCTTCATCAGCAATCCATCTCAAGGCCCAGTCAGCCTTCTTCTTGATGCATGGGATGGTCTCGATGGCGTTGAACAAGTACTCAGCCTCCTTAGGGTCCTTGATGTAGGTGTCAATCAAAAGAGAGTACGTCTCAGAGTGGATGTTCTCCATCATGATCTGGAAACCGTAGAAGCACTTGGCCTCTGGGATCTGCACCTCAGCGGAGAAGTTCTCCACCAAGTTCTCGTTGACGATACCGTCAGAAGCAGCGAAGAAGGCGAGGACACGGGAGATGAAGAAACGCTCGTTGTCGGTCAATCTGTTGTTCCAGTCGTGCAAGTCCTTGGACAAGTCAATCTCCTCAGCGGTCCAGAAGGAGGCCTCGGCCTTCTTGTATGCCTGCCAGATCTCGTGGTACTTGATTGGGAAAAGAACGAAACGGCGCTTGTTCTCGATGAGCAATGGCTCGTCCTTCTCGAGCTCCTTCAACTGGTGTCTGTGGGTCTTGTGCTTGGCCAAGAACTGCTTGTGCTTCTCGTTGTCAGCGTCCAAAGTGTCTTCGACGGCCTTATCCTCGAGCTTGACGCCCGTGGCAGCGGCCTCCTTGCGGGCAGCAGCAGCGGTGAGCTCGGCTCTGAGGTCCTTCTTGGAGTCGTCCAAGTCGATGTTGGAGAGCAAGTTGGCGGTGACCTTAGATGGGGTTTCTTGGGTGGACATTGTGTTGTGGAAGGGTAGATGCTTGTGCGATGGAGATGGGAAAAGATAAAAACAGAGACCTGGAGAGCGGGAGGTGTGGTTTATATATGCTTTTCGCTCATCGGACGCGGGTGACGTGTTTCGGGTTTGTTTACGTTTTATGGTGGCAAGCAAACGCGTCGGCAAAAGTTTTCTCGGTCGCGACGCGTGCGGCCCGCGCGCTGATTGGCTGGCGGGCGTGTGGCGCGTACCGTGGTGCGGAGGGTGGCATCGGGTGGTTTTTGGGATGTTTGTGGGAGATCTAGTGGGGATTTCTTTATATAAATTTGATCACTATATATTTCACGTCATTCTCATTCAGGTGAACTAATTTATATTAAAAACAAAAGAATAACGGTGTCACAACAGTCCCAATTCCCCCAGCCAAACGCCAAACCCGGACGCGTCAACCCGGCCCGTCGCGTGTCGGCCGTTTGTTTACAAATTTCCCAAAAAGACACCCACTTCCAAGCCCTAAAACGCGTTTCCGGGACGCGTCAGCACACCCGGCAGCATGGATGTGTCAATTAGTAACGAGCTTAGTAAAATCGGGGGAGCTGTCACGGAGCTTGATTGGGGCCCTTTTCGATCTGAATTTGGGTGTATGGTGTACGATCGACATTCTCTGGCACGTCGTTTGGCACCCGATTACCTGCCAAAGGTACCCCAGCGGTGTGGTTTGATGGGCAATCGTGGACCAGATCAGATTTGGCGATGTGTGGGATGTGAGACAAGGGGTCGGGGCTGGGTCTGGGGCAACAGCCACAGCTCGAAAGATGGGGGATGGGCTCACTGTTAGGGCTACGCACAATGGGCTGATGAGGGGCCTGGAAGCCATGTGACGGGGATTGTATAGTGGATCAACAACACACAGACAACCTCGAAAGCTAACAAGAGTGGTTTGCTGTCGTTTAGCCGAATGCGGAGCTGCTGCTGCCGCTTTGGGGGCGCCCCTCGGATCCCCACGACAACGCTGTCTCCAGTATGGCGGTGCCTCATGTAGAACAAACGACCAACTTTTCTCGGTGGTACGAGGAAGTATCGCTACCTGTTCTTTTAATCCATTTACAATCATCACTAATGTACACACAGACGTAGATAGACACTCACTGCGTCTTCTGAGCAGCCTGGGCCTGAGCAGTCGTAGCCTCTGCCCTCTTGATCAGACTCACCTTGTCCAGGGACTTAATGGCACGCTTAGCGTTCCCCCACTGCGCCTTAGCGACTGGAGGAACCTTCTCACTGCTGGCGAGCCCATCGAGTCTCACCTCCCAGTCCTTCAGAACGTTTCTGGTGAAGATGGAGCCCTCACTCTTAACCTTCATGAACAAGCCGTAGGCGATGAGCGTGATCCACGACCACTTGCGGAAGAGGAGCGCCTTGAACACGAGCACAACAAGCAGCAGCAGCTCAGAACTGGCAGCCAATCTTCTCGACATCTCATGGTTCTGCACCGTGAAGTTCGTGATCTTCGATGCGACACCAGGCAGCACACCCAGAGTGGGCAACACCTCGTTACCGACAAACGTGAGCACGTGGAACACCGAGAACACAATGAATGGCAGCGTGGCCAGCCACTGTCTTGGGAACACCAGCCAGATGAGCGCGTCGTAGAGGTAGTGCACATTGTCATCCTGCAACAGGGCACGCATGCTCCACTTGCCGGCAACCTGGTACGACTTCAAGTTCTGGTAAATGACAATAGCAAACGTTCCCAATGCACCGAGGAAAGTGGCTCTGTACCACAGCGAGGTGAGCACGGCGCCGCCAACCAGGGGCTGGAGGTACATCAGCCCGTTCCACACAACGGCAACGTTGCACAGAAACCAGGCGAATCTCACGTGCGAGGTGTTGACAACCTTCATCAGCTTCTCCGTCATTGAAGGGGCGAGTGCGCCCGTGGTTTGCTGCGTCCCTGGGGCAGCGGTGGTGCCCTTTAGTGGGGCAGAACTGCCGGCGGTGGTGCTGGCACCGTTGATCGATGGTTCCTGTGACTTTGGGATTGCGGTGGGCATTGCGAGAGTCTTGTGAGCAGGTTGGTCAAATCAAAGAAAACGGATAGAAAACACGAGAGATTGCCCTGTTTTTAAACCTTCTGCCCCCGGGGGGTCTTCGATTGCTTTCTGATGGCAAAGTTTGTGTCAAAACCCCCCCGTTTTGCCGACGATGAGCGCAACCGTCCGCGGGCGTGCGCCTGGGCGCGCGCCAAATGAAATTCGTCCGCTTCAGGTAATTACCCTTTTGGGATGCGGTGATGGAACGGATGCCACTTTTTGTGTTTCGCCCCAAGTTGACGAACTTTCGTGTGGAGGTCCCTGGCTGTGATCTGAGTGCATCCCCCCACGGCGGCTGTACAGTGGAAATCCAGGGTCCCCCCAGGGTGTAGGATATGGGAAGTGCACGCCCGCCCGATTAGGAAAGCGGCTGTCCGTCTATTTTGGGCCTTTTTGCCGTTGACTTATCTCTCCGACTTATCAACTTCCTCGAGCTCGAGCGAATTCTCTACAGTCGATACCAATACAGCGCGTGCCGTGAGCAGATCTGGGGCACAGAGAGATAACCCATGGGTCGTCTATAAAAGTCACTCTCTTTCTCTCGCTCCGCTTGTCCCACGCCAATTCCTTATCAAAGACACCCATGTTCAACATCGAGTCCCACTTCACCGACCGGGAGTTCGTCTCCACGGACTTCCTGTACCTCCCACCGAAGCCCGAGTCGCACCCCTCGCCGATCTGGATGGCTGGCGGTCGCTCGAACTACAAGTTCTACCCAGTGACACAGGTGGATGTGCACGTCAAGCCGTCCCCAGATGCCGAGTCCACAGTGACCACAATCCCTTCTACGAGTGAAGACCCCGACGCGATCACCACGCAGAAGTACTTCCAGTACGGTCCACCACGAGGACATCCTGAACTCTTGAAGTTCGCCACCTCGTTGATCCAGGATCTCCAGGCACCGAAATGCGAAGTGGACTACCTCGTCACCTCTGGCTCCGGGGACTCGTTGACCAAGTTGCTCCAAGTGTTCCTCACCCCGGGAGACACGATCCTCGTTGAGAACTTCGCATACACCCCGATCTTTGGTCCAATTCAGAGCGTGGGCGGGATCATGATTCCATACCCTGTTGTCCTTGAGTCCGGTGGACCAGTGATTGACGTCCCAGCATTGACAGAGCTGCTCGAGACTTGGGATGAGGGGAAGTACAAACATTTGAAGAAACCCAAAATCATCTACACGGTCCCAACGCAGAACCCACTGGGTGTCACACAGCCACTG
Source organism: Petasospora rhodanensis (assembly GCA_030569395.1). Classification (NCBI taxonomy): domain Eukaryota; kingdom Fungi; phylum Ascomycota; class Saccharomycetes; order Phaffomycetales; family Wickerhamomycetaceae; genus Petasospora; species Petasospora rhodanensis. Next base: position 96,006 of record JAJMKQ010000248.1, read on the forward strand.
AAGGTGCGTGAGGCGGTGTATGCCCTCTCGCAGAAGCACGACCTCGTCATCTTTGAAGACGACCCGGATGGATGGATACACATGTCCGATAAGACGTTTGCCGAGTACAAAGAACACATGAAAGGTTCGTCATACTTGAACTTGGACACAGATGGCCGCGTGATGCGTATGGAGACGTTCAGCAAGCTCGTCTTCCCTGGGATCCGTCTCGGGTTTATCTGTGCGCCTCCTGTGGTGATCGACCGGCTGGCTTCCATCTCCAGGCTCTTCACCAAGACCGCCAGTGGCGTGTCACAGGCTGTGTTCCTCAAGACCGTGGAGCATTTGGGAGGTGGGGTTGATGGGTTCCTGAGCTGGTGCTACGAGGTGTCGAAGGAGTACAAGTTGCGGAGGGATGCGGTGTTTGGGTTCTTTGAGAGCTCTGAGAGTGTTAAAAGGGGTTACATCAAACCTATCAAACCGGATGCAGGGATGTTCTTTGTCGTCCAGGTGAACTTTGACCCAGCCATTGAAGACGTCCAGCCAGAGCTGGAGAAGTTGCACTACAAGCTGTTGGAGAAGGGTGTCCTGGTCGTCCTTGGAAGAGACATGGCGTTCACCGAAGACTGGCGCAAGAAGGCCAACTTCGTGCGCATGACAAACACCCACCTCGGCTCGGCACAAGACTGTCTCCTCGGAGCACAGAGATTCAACGACGCAGTGTTGGCCTACTTTGAATAAAAATGCTTCCCCTGACACTCGGCGTAACCGTAGCAACGCCGCATCGAACGTGTTCGCGGGAAAAAATCGGTACGCGCCACACACAGCCATCAAAACAAAGAGCGGCAGGCTGGGCCCGGCTTGAAATTTCATTTGCTGTGTCCCGGGGCTCTTTTCTCTGTTGTGAGCTGTGTGGACAGTGAAGGAGAAACAGAGCAAATGGGACTCTTCGACCGTCGGACCAGCCGGGTGAGTCGTCTTTTAGAGGGGCCCTCTCTCCCTCCCTGCCTCCCGCATAGCCCGTTGTGGATGGCTGCCTGCCTAAAAATCCCAACCCGTTAGGGACCCACATGGGGAGGGGACTCTCTTATCGCATGCGACCGAGTACTAACAACACTCTCAAGTCCAAGAACAAAGTGCCGGATCTGAGCCGGTACTCGCAGTACAACACACCAACGATGTCGGACAGAGACTCGATCATCTCCGCAGGCGCAGCAGCCAGTGCACTCCGAACACATTCACTCACGAGAAACTCGTACAATCCGCACCAGTTTGACCAGAGACAGTCCTACAGGGCCAACTCGCTCTCTGTGCTCAGTGGGAACCCGTACAGATCCAATTCACTCACGTCGAACTCCTCAAGACTCTCACAGCAGCCAGAGAAGATCATTGTCAGAACCACAAAGACCAAGGACCAATACGGCCGCACAACCTCAATCACCACAGAGACGATCAGAAGACTTGGGAGCTATGAACTCGTCAAGACCGAAACGAAGGATGTCCTGCCCACACCGCCTCCGAGTGCGCTGTTCGCTGAGCAAGAATTAGGAAGCATCCTCGAGGAGGATGAGTCCGAGACCCCACGCAAGCCAAGGGCACAGGCACGCCTTGTGGAGCCGCACAACGAGTCTCCACCGCCTCCTTCTGCCACTGCCTCGCGTGCCAGCTCTTCCCAGCTCGCCAGGGCAAAGTCCCCCGTGCGGAGCATCTTGAAGAACGGGTCGGGCAGCGCGAGAGAGAAGCACGTCACTGTGCTGGGCGATGACGAGGAGATGAGCGATGGTGGCAGCGTCTACTCTGACGCACTGGAGACGCTCCCGTTGAGACAAAGGACTGTGCGGAAGAAGACGAGCAATGGCACCCTGGACAATGTGAAGGTGTCCGAGGACATTGGGTCTGCCTCCAAAGTTGAGCGTGTGAGCCCGAGCCTGCCACAGCAGTGGCAGCCACAGCCACAACCACAGAAGCAGAAACAGCTCGACGAGGAGGAGATGTACAAGCTCGCGTACCAAGTGGCACTGAAGAAAGTGTATGGGGACAAACCGGACGCTGCACCGCCAGAGCCGAAGAAGGGCGGGTTCAGGACGTATTCGCTCCGTGGAGAACCACCGTCGTCGAAGAAGAAGCCGTCGCCGAAACTGGGATCATACTCATCACGGACCAACTCGCTCACATCTCTCAGTCGTCCCTTTGAACACTTCTCGTCCTCGGTGCCCTCTACACCCGTGCAGAACCCGAATCATTCTCCAGAGTTGGAGCCGACACCGAGATACTCCATGGACAGAAGCTCGATGGATCGTTTGAACGGGCTGGGACTACAAGTTCCACCACCGATGCAGACCGAGGGGTCCGAGGAGACGTTTGTGCAGCCTGAAGCTGAGGCGCAGTCAGTGCAGCCAATGCAACCAGTGCAACCAGTGAAGGAGAAGAAGGTGCGCAGAAAGACGTCGCTCTCAGCGTTCTTCCAACATCCAGCGATTAGATACAACAATGCGCCTGTGGAGATGCAAGCGGAGCCCGTGGTGGCACAGCAACCTGTGGAAGCAGTGCAACCAGTACAACCAGTGGAACCAGTACAACCAACGGAACCCGTGGAACCCGTGTTCAGACGCCACTCGATGCGTGACAGGAAGAAGACAAAGCCACAGAACGACAAGAACTACAACTATCAGCTCAACAACGCCTTCACACCCGAGGGCCCAGCTGGGGATGCCACTGCACATGGACACGAGGACTCAGATTCAGTGGTTGTGCATACGAAGCCTAAGCCTAAGAAGAAGAAGTTCAAGTTCTCCGATCTGTTTAAGAAGAAGAGGGAGGTTGTTGTGTGAAGAAAGAGAAATCAATGTCTGTTTGTTTGGTTCATATGTAAAGTCTCACAAATCAGCAGCGGTCCGGGGCATCTTTGGATACAGCTCTGCCTGGATGTGATGTTCCTCGAGCTCCTCCAGCGTCAGTTTGTCCTTGCTCTTGCCGAACGTCAGCTGCACCGTCTTGAGCTTCTTGAAACTGTCCTTGTTGGCCGGGTTGGCAATGAGGTAGTAGAAGAAGGACCCCATGAATCCATGCTTGAAGCTGCCGACACCGTTAGGAATAGTGTCAATGGAGAACTCGGTCAAGTTCGGGGCGTCGAGGGTCACAGTGTCCTTCACAGCCTCGAGGATCTCCTCACCAGACTCATCCCAGTAGAACTGCATGGAGCAATCACCCACACTCAACTTCCTGAGCGACTTGAACTTGGTCCCCGGGAACAACACTTTCAAATACCCAGCTCGCAACGCACTCTCGTCCCCCGGATAGTACTCAATGTGCAAATCGAGAGTCTTCAACTGCGCCCACAGAGTATCAGGGAGTCTCCTTTCAACCAGCTCGGCAATGTGCTTCCCACCTTCGAGACACAGCGCCATTTAGTCCACCTTGGGACACGTGATTGGACTGATGCATTCGTACGCCCATGGCCAGCGCTCCCACATGTCGTCCGCGGTGATGTGCAATCTCTTCAACATTGGCGCATCAAAGCCATACCCGAGTGTGAAGATCACGAGCTCGTGAAGCACAGGGAGACGGGCACTGCGCTTCGTGTCCATCGAGTCGTACTCCCTCTGCATCTGATCCGGGATCCTGCTGCACGAGCGTTCGTACGCCTGGAGCCATCCAAACTCGAGCTTCTTGAGCTTGGGGAACCGTTCAAAGACTGTGAGTGAGTGCATTGCCGTCTTGAGGCCTGTGATCCTCTCGAGGTTTGGACAGTTGAGGAGGGAGAAGAGCACGGTGAATGTGCATGCGTCGTTTGTGCCGTTATCCTCGTTGGAGCGTGCAAACTCGTCGTCGTCGCCGAAGAAGGTGTCGTCTCCCTCGTAGCTCTTGTAGGTGCCCTTCATCACCACCGGGTCCTCAGGGTTGCTGAGCACGGTAAGTTCAGGTGCGGTGAGTCCCAGACGGTGTCTCTTGGAGTACGGCTTCTCCAGGAACTTCCACTTGAGCTGGATCCTCTTGAACGTCTTTGTGGTGGGGAAGAAGTAGTGGTGGTCCAGCTGCAGCTGGGACGCCTTCTGATGAAACACCTCCTCCTCGTCAACCTCGGAGTCGAAGACGGTGTAGTCCAGGTACTCGGTGACGGTCTTGCCACCGGTGAGGAACCACATGATCGAGGACATCTGGTCGCAGAACTCGTTCATCTTGGCATCCAGGATGCTCAGCACTCTGAGGACGGGGACGTACTTCTTCTGAGCGACGATCCATCTCTTGTAGAAGTCGTTGAAGTCGTCGAGCGAGTAACGCGCGTCCAGTGGGTTGCGGTAGATGATAAGTTGCGGGACGGTCTCTGGGAACGGCGTCTGGATCTGGATCTTCCTCCTCTTCACGGGTCTACCGAGCACCAGAGCCGGCTCGTCAGCCTCGAGAGTACCGGAGATGACATTGTGTTCGCTCGGGAAGACGGAGTGGAGCAGTGCACGAGTGGCGAGCTTGCCTGCCCGGATGTCCCATTCCATCACGTCACGTTGGAGAACGGCGAGGAAGCGCTTGCACACGCGGGCCAGGCGGACGTACTCGGCGGAGGACACAGCCGAAGACCTGCGAGAGCACCGCGTCCGGGAGGTCGGTGATGTTCATTGTTGTTGCGTTGTTGTGTTGTTGTTGAGTGTGTGACGCGTAAGATCACGACATTTTTTTTTTTTTTTATTTCTTTACTCCCCGCGACGCGTAAACAAAACGAAATCAAAACATCTAAAGCCTCTCTAACTTCACTTCCCGGAACGAGTCGCCCGTCACAGTGAACGAAGTACCTCTCTCGTCCTTCTCTGGGAGCACAACCACCAGCGATCTGTGGTGCTGGACTCCTCTGTCGCGTAGCACCTTGGACACGGGCAGCTCGGACACGTCCAGGCGGAGCGCACGCAGCGCCCTCAGATTCTGCAACGCCCTCACGTGGAGCCGTTGGTGGTCCCCACCGGTGGCCGTGGGCACAAGACGGAGCTGCACAGAGACGTAACGCTGCGGCCAGTTGTGGTCGTCCTCTCTGGGACCATCCCGCGCAGCGACGTCCCCCAAAGCACAGTTGTTTTGGCCGAGATACACCCCGTGAAGGCACAACTGCCAGGTTTTCGTGAGCAGCAGCAGAGCCGTCTCTCTAGGTATCACAGGATTGGCGCCCACCATGTGATCTGGCAGGTCCCATCGCAGCTCCAGACTTCCGTACGAGATCGGCTGATCCCGTCCCAGCAGTCTGTCGTTGAGCTCCATCTCCGCAGTGGTGTGCACTGCCAGCCCGTAAGGCTCCACACGCCTGCGTCGACCCCATCCCCTGTTCCTCAGTCGGCTCCTGGACGAACAGACGGGCACTGCCAGCTCCGCAAGGCCGAACCCTGGAACGGTGTTCACCACCCGTACCCGCCGGTCCCGCAATGGGCCTCCCAGGTCCTCAGCATGGTCTCTGTACCGCACAGTGTTGACAATCGACAACGACGTGTCCGTCAGTCGCCGCTGCCTCCACCGAACGCCCTCTGCGACCCAGAGTGGGACGCCAAAGAGCACAACGTCGTCAAAGGGCGCAAAGAACTCCCTGTCCACCGCCCCAGCGTACGCCTCCCGCCTCGTGCCCTCGTCGGTAAAGCACTCATACTTATCCCGTGGCTGGGCATCCACGTTCAAAACCTCCAGCCTCGACCCAAGCCAGTACTCGCTTCTGGGGTAAGTCCACGCCCTCAGCTCGGGCATTTGCCCAGAGTAGTGCACACGCACGTTCACCGCAGGCAGATCATACGACGAGCCCAACGACAGCCTGCCAAATTTGAACACCTCGTAGCCACGCGGACCCCGGCAGAAGTGCACGTGCAGAAGGGTCACCATGTTCAGCCTCAGGTTGTAGAAGTCCCTCGCGATGGAGATGGACAAGGAACGGAGGTTCGAAAGGCGGTACCACCCGGCCTCCAACCGCGTGAGCTCCGGCCTGCCACAGAGTGCCCGGTCGCTCACGGGGCCATAGTCGATCAGCACACGTGCACCGGCTAGCTCGAGCGTGTGCTTCGTCATGTCTGCCACGTTGAGCCGGAGGTGCACGAAGCTCGTGGAGTCGAGCACTGCGCGCGTGTGATCTCTGAACTCGTCAATGTTCGTTCCGTCCTCGTTAGACAGAACTTCGTGTAGTTTGATCATCGATCTGTAGGCCTCTGGGTCCCGTCTCAGCTCTCGTTCAGTGATTGTGCGGACATCGCCCTCGAGGTTGAGGAAGAAGGCGTGTGGGTAGACCCGTCGTATACAACGCGGTCTGCTCGGGAGCACGAGCACCGTGTTTGCCCGAGCAAAAGCGGACTCTTGGAGCACGTTCCGCATCGTGAGACAGTCCAGGTGCTGTACAATGTTGAGGAGGATTGTCAGAGTGGGTGTCATTTGGTGTATTGCCTTTGTTGTTGTTGTTGTGTGAGTGAGAAAGTGGGTTTCTTGTTTTTGTTTTCGTGTTTTTTTTTTTTTTTTTCTTTAAGCTTCTCATTCGATGACGATCCCCCTCCCCCTCGCTGCAAAGCTTCTCATCAGGTGCCGGATGCATTTGCAATTAAACCAACAGCCTCATAGGCATCGCCGAAACCCTATTCAGGACACCTTCGTGTCTCTTCCCCTCCTCCCCTCCGTCCTCACGTCGCGGTTCTTCTACTACTTGGTTTCTGGCTTTCCGATTTCCCAGATCTACCATTCCACGTACGGTCATGATGTAGACCCTGTAACGCCATCAGCTTGCATCGATGCTCAAGAAATACGTGGTGCATACCACCCTTATTCGAGCTTTGGAACATGAGCCCGGCCTATGGTGAAGGTCAATTGAGCTAAGCCTACAATATTTAAACAAAAAGCTGCGCCATTAATTATCTTATAATAAGCGGCGCTTCCAGAAAACGAGCTTGTCCGCCACTTCGCCCTCACGAAGCACTCATTTGTGGTAACTCCCACACAGAAGTACGGTAATAGTTATCATGTAGTGGATCACAAAGATGGAAAGGAATAATCCAATCTTTGAACCAAGACTTAAGTCCTCCCATTCACACGCAATCATGGCAGCGAGCCTTGTAGTGTACATGGTCACATTGTAACTAGAGGTCCAATGCGGTTGCCTTCCCCTCCGCATGGATAAAAATTGGTAAAGGTAAGTACTCACCGAACCAAAGAGAAAAAGGTACAACATCACTTGGGACAACGTTGAGTCAAACGTCTGGAGACTGAACCCAAGAATCTCCTTCGGATACATTAAGTACACCACCTTGTTGATATCACTTCTGAGTCTGTCATGATCATGTATCCAGAGATGGCACAGACCAATAGCGGCAGCAGACAGGCAGCTCAAGATGGTAAGCGGAATAGCCATAAATGGAATCCAGAAGCGCTTGTACTTCAGATGTCCGATAGCCACACAAATCTCAAACACAAGAGGGACTATGGAACACACCAACACTAATATGACCATGAAGATGAAGGCCCAATTGCTGGAAAAGAAACTCAAATATGCACTCGCTAGATACCAGAGTGGCGTTGAGACGCTGCACACAAGAAACACAACCCACTCGTCAACGTTTAGCTTGTCATCCACGCCTTTTCGAAGCTCTTTTTCTTCCGGACTTTCGTCAAACGTGCCAGCCAGTGGTTCAAAGAAGTTGACTGAGACCCAGTGGTTCAAGAAGGAGCTCGCCAACGAGAACAGGTTCACTGCCAAGACGGCGATAAACAAACCGACAGTGCCACCATCCCCCCGTTCTTTGGCCATAGGCTTGCTGTTACCTGCTGTTTCAAGCTGAACCGATACCTTACCCTTCGAGATCAAACATGGCTTTGAAAAGTCCACAGTACTGAGATCATCATTGGGAAAACAAAGGTATGTCGTGGGCTCTGTTTTGTTGGACGTTTCGTTGGACGTTGTGCTGACGTAGAGTAAGTTGTACTCGTCTGGGTCTTGGACAGCTCAGTTTCCACTGTTTTTGTGATGGTGGCAGTTTCTGTTGTTGTGACCGTCTCGGTTGTTGTTGTCGTTGTTCTGCACGTCGTAGCAAGACTGGGAGTGGGAATATTAGGTGAAGTGGGAGATGTAGGTACAGCCGGAGTGGCATTGGAGCCGGTAGCCGATGTAGACACAAAGGTGGAGGTCGAGGCACTCCAGAGATTGGAGCCGGTGGACCATGTAGACACAGGCGTGGAGGAAGTGAACGAGGTGGAACCGGTGGACCATGTAGACACAGGCGTGGAGGAAGTGGACGATGGAGCCACAAACGTGGAGGAAATGGACGAGGTGGAGCCGGTGGACCATGTAGACACAGACGTGGAGGAAATGGGCTTGTAAGGGATGTAGAGACAGCGGAGGTGCGGGTGGACCCGGTAGACAATGTAGACACAGCGGTAGTGGCAGACTCCGTAATGACCAATGTGGTAACAGCGGCAACATTTAAACCGTCAACATACTGAGACCCAGTGAGATCAACAGATGGGGTATCGTCAACGTACTCGATGGCGGCAAAACAGATCAGAGCGGATGCCAAAAGGCCCATTCCCTTTGGAAACCTCATCATTTACACCTTCATACCAGTACTTCTAGACAAGATCAACGGCAGCGTCCTTGCTTGTGTGAGGAGTGGATCCGGTACTGGGCTTTTTGGTAGTGTGTGGAAGGAGGAGGAAATCTGATTTGGCTCACCATTTTTATAGTTGTCCACGGCGGCTAAATTGGCGGCTCCTCAGAAAGTTGTGCCACAGTTCCTCTTGAGTCTGGGTATGTCAAGATTAGCTCTCGCCTTCCGATGTCACTCATCTCTGCGCACTGGGCTCTCCCTGTGCTCACTTCAGCGATGAACGACATGGCGGCCTTGAAGCGCGCAAGAAGAGTGGATGGCCGGAGAAAGAACGACAGGGCGGCTGAAAATGTTGTTGGGAAAGAAGGGTGTCTCTGAACTCCGACATCTTGTCTTTATCCAGTGCCTCTGTGTGCCTCTGTGTGGGCGTGTGTGTGTAGGGTACAGTCAAACGAGGCGTGCTTGTCCGTGTCCGGTGTGGTGGCGTTGTGTTGCGGACCCATAAAACAGCAGGCACCAGCCTCGGACGGCCAGCCGTGTTCAGCAGTCCAGGGTTCCATGCTCTTCTGGATGGTGTATGGTCATCGTGATGGGGCAGGCTGTGTTTGTAGGTTCGTTGAGGAGCGAGGAGTGTCGAGACTTTCTCAGGACACCCGTACACCAAACCACTAACTACTGACTTGCCTTCCACCCCGTTAAGTTGTCTGCACCATGCAATATCTCTCAAATATTGAGCTTGATCAATTTATACCCTACACCCGTGACCCTGCAGGCTACTAGACCATTAGAACCCTTTCTATATAATTAAGCAAAAAGTGCCCTAAAAATCGAGTTTTTTTAATCAATTGTTCGGACTGGCGTAGCGCCCTATTGAACCAAGTTTTAAGTGTGAATCTTGCAAATTGAGAAACTAGATAGAATTTGAAATGGTGTACTAATGGCCATTTCGGGAAAGTGCGACAGCGAATGCGGAAGTTTTCGCGGCTGGCTCGCTTGGACGTTGCGGAAGTGGGAAGCGAGATGCTTCCGCGAATGCGTTGTATATGGAAGAGGCCACCAGCCAGGGCTCCCTGACCATCGCGAAGTCTATTGTTTACCTTTCGTCTAATTACACGCGTCAATGCGTCAAACGCGTAGAAAAAACCACAAAACTCCGTCAAAGAAACACCCCGTGTCCAATCGAATGCCCAGGGCTCGCCGAGGTCGTAAGGGCCGTCATACAGGACCCCGAGGGAGGCGTCGTCGCTCCAGATCTCGATCCCGGGCTCCTTCGCCTGCTCATGATGGACCCCAGCCGATGCCGGCACCAGCTGCCAACCCTGTTCGTGTTCCAGCCAATCCGGCCGCTCGCCTCCCCAGAGGTCGTCCACGTCGAACTCCCACACCTGCCCCGCCGTTTGATCCTGAAGCTGCAAGCATTGCCCAACGTTCACGTCGTGCCCCGCGTCAAGCCGCTGTCGATGCAGACGTTGCCAGGCGGGCTCTTGAAACCATTGACCGTGAGAGAAGACTAAACGCGGCTAACGAAGAGGACATCTTGCCGATATCAGAGGACGAGGAGGAGAGCGACGATGAGATTGATTACCACGACGTTCACGACGGTGCTTTTGCGGAGCATCAACATCATGTCAACAGAGGCCAACGCCTGCCTTCGGTATCGCGTCCAGGGGAACCATTCCACCCAGGAGGCCTTGAGATCGAGTGTCCTCATTGCGGTGCT
>JAJMKQ010000249.1:0-105803 GCA_030569395.1 Petasospora rhodanensis
CATCCCGGTGTGTAATATTGTTCCAGCCAGTTGTCCATCAGGGCGTTTGGAGTCCAGATCAGCTCGCCCCACTTACCTTTGATGGCCGAAGCGGTGACGATACCCATAAATGGAACAAAGGTGGCCAAGACCATCTTACCAAAGATGGAACCATAGATCCAAGTGATTCTGTTCTTGGAGAATCTGCAGAAGTCTGGCTTGTTGATGGTACCAACACAAGAAGTACCGTACCATTGGGAGATGGCTCTGACAAAAGTCCAAGAGAAAGCAGCACCGTGGACAGAGCTGGAAGTCGTTGCCATGAGCGGCCCACTAGAGCCACCGTTGTCAACCACGGCAAAGATACACATGCCGAGGATGGCAGCGTAGCCCATGATTGCAACACCAAGCATGGTTCCCCTGATCTGATGGATCTGTCTGACGAGCAATGGAAGCACAAGGAGCTGGAAAATGATGAAACCAATCAGCTCCTTTGTAGAGAATGGAACAGAGTCTGGCAAAGTGTTCTCCAGATAGAGGTAGTTCTTGGAGAGACAAGAGATGGTAGAGTTCACCATCAACCCACCTTGCCAGGCGTTCGATGCGTACCAGACACAGGCCAGGATGGAACGGATTAATATACCGACGTAACAACCATAAGAGCCGAAGAGCACACGGGCATAGGTGGTGAAGGAGATGTGGTGGTCGGCACCAGGCTGACCGTTGAGGATAGTATGGGTAAGCACGAGGAAATTACCGAGGAGAATAACAGCCATTGTGTGTGGAACAGAAAGACCATAGCCGATCAAGGAGTTGGCCGAAGTGAACCCTGAGGAAGAAACGTTGTAGATCAGCCAGTAGGAGGTGAACCCCCACCAGTGCCATGTTCTTCTTGCAGGTGGCAAAGGAACCAAATCCGGGTTTTGGAGGTTGCCCACCTTGACGTGAGCCTTGTCCTCCTTGACGGAAAGGAACTCGATGATGGACATGAGGTTCGGTGGGTGTTGGGTGTTGGTCTACCTAAGCGATGAGCCGATCAGCACAGATTCACGACGATCTTTATATGAAAGCGCGTCCCTACGATGGGGAGATAAGACTTGCTGCTGCTCGTTGATAAGCGCGTCTTGACTCCCTTGATTCCCATTGTGCGGAGTCTTTCTGCAAATTATGCGATACAGATCCATCCGGATTGGATACCGCTCAGGCTGATACGGCGAAGCCTCTCCGCATCCTCTGTCCGGCGAATCCCACCTCTACTCCGTCGGATTTAGCTCGAAGAACACCCATCTTCCAAAGGTGAGTTCTTGGGGTCGCTGATGGATGCTGACTCTGGAGATGCTTGATAAGAGAGACTGGACGAAGACTTATCAAATATTGTACCAGCCAGAGCAACAATGGAAATCGTGTGATTACTGGATGCTCTCATTGCCGACGGAGGTCATAGCTCATCGGCCACCCAGGCCTCAGATCATGCTCGGTTCCCGCAGGCAAATTGCATCAATTTCTGCTTTCGGTGGAGGCCCGAGAAAGCGGTGGGCGGCCGGTGGAGTTATGTCCGAATACGGCAATATCCCGATAAGGTAAGTGTGACGGATAAGGAATGTCCTAGAGCGTGTTTCGCTGTTGTCCTTTCTGGTGAACCGTCTTCTTCGATTCAAGGCTAATCTCTCCTTGGGGTTCTTCTGAACAATTCGATGATCCCTCTGTGGCCGTTTGGAAGCTCTTCGTCGCTCATTGTTCCCTCGCCCAGCTCTGCCTGCAGGGTTCCTTATCTTTGCAGCGGAACTTTTCGGCGCGTTTTCCCAGTTTGTCAAACTGTCGGATTCGGCGGCGGAGGGAACGGTGAGGTCCCAGACCTACAGCCCACAGCGAGAGGAAATGGGGTGACGGATCGTATATAACCAAGGCGATCTCCGCCACATCAAGCAGTGGCCTGCTTTGACACAAAACAACATCAACAACCATGACCGAGACTGTCACCAAGAAACCACTCACCCTCAAGCTCCAGAACGGTACAGAGATTCAGCTCAGCACCTCCGCCATCGGCGAATACGACGAAAACGATTTCGATGAGGTTCCAGTGCTTGACCTGGAGGATCTCAACAGTCCTGACTTGGAAAAGCGAAAGGCCCTGGCCATGAAGCTCAAGCACGTCGCCTCTACTGTGGGCTTCTTCTACATCAAGAACCACCATATCCCAAAGGAGGTTGTTGACGGCGCCTTCAGCACTTCCAAGAAGTTCTTTGCTATGGACGAGAAGGAGAAGATGAAGATCTGGACTGGTCTGCTTCCAGAAGGTCAGTACACCGGCTACCACCCATTGGGCAAGTACAACAGAGCAGGCAACGCTTACAACGACTTGTACGAAGCCTTCAACATGAACTACGATCCAGCATGTGATGTGGTCTCGCCACCGGAGGACAAGGCTAAGGCGTGCACACCAAATATCTGGCCAGAGGCTATGCCATCCATGGAGGCTTCGATGATGAAATACCAGTCCGAATGTTTGCAGTTGGGCCGTAAGATGATGGGTCTTGTTGCTCTCAGTTTTGGTCTTGATGAGGACTTCTTCAAGAACTCGCTCCAGGCACCAGCTGGTGGTCTGAGAATCGTGCATTACCCTGTCCAGGAGCACTCTGCCGAAGACCAGAATGGTATTGGTCCACACACTGACTTCGAGCTTCTCACATTCGTCAACCCAGGTGACGTGTCCGGTCTGCAGGTGATCAACAAGCGTGGTCAGTGGATTGAGGTCCCGCCATTGCCAGATCATCTCGTCGTCAATGTCGCTGACTGTCTCCAAAGAGTCGCCAACAACGAGCTGGTCTCTACAGTCCACAGAGTGGTTAACAATAAGGAGGGCAAGGATCGTTACTCTATTGCGTACTTCCTTGGCTTTGACCACGAGCACGTGCTCCACCCACTTCCTGGTGTCATTACAGAGAGTAACCCACAGCGTTACCCTGAGATTGTCACCTCCAGAGAGTACTGCGCTTGGAGAGCAAAGATGGCCAAGAGCAACACCTACATCAAGCTGGGCGGGAACTAGCTTGTTATAAATGATATGATTATATGCGTTCTTCTTTCTTTATCTATGCATGATGTGATGCACATATATAGCGAATATCGGCTTTGCCCATGATCATGGCGCCCGTGGATTCATGATCATGATACTAATTCTGGTCACGTGGATATTGTCATGATCAGCTAGCTGACGTGCACAGCTTATAAGTTGCAGCGCATTATATGATCAATTGGCTGTCTCTACTATTAGTTAATGGTTGATCAGAGATGTGCTGCTCTTATTTAGGCTATGGTATTATAGAACAACCAGCTCGTAGCCTCTAGAAAGAGGGTAGATATTAGCACCGTATCGCCCCACGCTGTGCGCTGTGTACCCCACACGCCACACCCGAACACCACACACTACACCCCCACACCCGCACATTTTAGTGAGTCGACTTATATATATGTATGGTTCTGATTGTCGATATTAATCAAATAATGATAGCTCCACCAACTTCATGATCACCCGGTATTTTGATCAGCTCATCCCGCGCTGGCCGACGTGATCGTACGCTCCATTAATAGATAAGATGGCAAATATTGTAACCCCACCCGGACACCAAACTTTGACGCATATTGGCCAGCTGGCCGAGTTCCCTGTAAATAAATGCCGATAAGTTGGCTTTCCCGCCGCCTCAATGGCCTGGAAAAAGACACATGATCACTCTGATTTCTCGTCTTTCTAAACCAAGTTTCAGAAGTACAAAATTCCAACATCATGGCTATATATATATATTATTTAAGTACGCGCCCGCGGTTCGACGTCGTCGACGAAAATTATATTAGCTTGTTATGGGGGGAATCCCCCAGCCCGCTAATCTCAATCGCGCAAAACCCTTTGGGCCTCGCTAATTTCTGAAAAAGTGCGACGGGAAGCGATCTCGAGAAATACTATAAGGCGGCATTAATTACTCTCGTAGTCATCCTGGGGAGCTTTGAAAAACCTCAAAAGCACATTTGCCACAAGTCTAGGACATGGTCTCAAGGCTGGCGCATCTTCACATGGTTTCCATGCCTAGTGCACACGATATCGGCGTTTTAAGAAGAGACATCATGATTTGTGTTGCGCGATTGGATTTTGCGAGGGCTAGGTTTGGGGCCCTCGCAAACAGGCTTCCCGCAAAAATTTCGCTCCCGCGCAAAGTGTCCCGTCCCATACAAAAACATTTGCGCGAACGAGTTAGCGGGCTGGGGGATTCCCCCCTATACGATCAAACTTTCAAATCGAGAAAGCGAGACGCACTTTTTCTCAGATTTGCCTACGTATGAGACTCCCATACAAAAGATTCGCGTATGTGTATGGCGCCATACATCGGCCATACATCGGCCATACATCCAGCCATACATCCGAAAAGGGTAATATTCGCGGAATTAAAAGTGGTAGCCGACCTGAAGTCCTGAGTGAGAGGTAAAGAGTGAGGGTCACTGAGCTAGATGTAGTGCTCAGGTTATCCAGAGACGTTCCTGGAATTATATCGGTGTTCTTTCCTCCCCTCGCCGTCGCCGTGGGCAAAACCTTTCCGTCCATAGTTAAGAGCAACTCGCGGACCAATTTTTTATGGGAAGGGCTAGGCCGCGAACTACAACGACGGCGACGAGGAGGTACAACATCATCAAATAGGCAACTGTTGACTCTTGTATAAGATAGAAAGAGGCTCATAAGGCTCATTTCAGTCTTACAAATGAAGAGATCGAGTGAACTCAATTGCTGGATCAATTCCTTGCAACTAAAGCACCTTACAAGATTATTTTGACTAGCACCCCCCAGCCATACATCCCCATACGTCCTTAACTATGGCCATACACAGATTTGGTGTGTATGTATGGCACCATACATCGTGTATGGCCATACATTTCCGCGTATGGCAATTTTCGCGTATGGGAAACCCATCTCTAGATTTGCCAACAGTTGGTAGGGACACGACTATTAATACCGAGCACTAAATTGGATAGCCTGGGCGAGGCTTCTACAAAAGGCCTGTGTTCTTAATGCGACAAATTATGCCTGAAATTGTGAATCAGAGTCCTAATCATGAGTCGAACTGTCGATGCTCTCTAGTTACGGTTTAGCCCAGCTCGCCGCCTGCTCAAGGAAGCATGTTGAAGTCACAGGCGCTTGCCATAGTACAGGAGGTGAAGTTTTCGAGGGTGAAATCTATAAACCGAACAGGAGGTCCGGTTGAAACACCTCAGCCCTCAGCCCAACACAAGGGACAGGAGGCAATGATTTGAGGACCGAATGATCACTTTCCCTGTTTACCCATGTCTTCAGATTTTCAATGGTATCCGGTCCAGTCGGACCGCAGGTTCAACTATATGGGGTTTACACGATGCCGGCGATTTCAAAGTAGCTGCACCAAGAAGCCCAAACTCCTGCTCCACTCACACTTGAATTCCCAAAAATGTGCCGGCAGCTTCAGCCAACGCAGCCGAAAGGTGGAGAGAGAGCCACACCCCCCTTCCCCCCCCCCCGAAGATCCCTGCAATTTTCGGAGACCCCATACCAAAGCGTAGAACATCCTTCGATCAGCGCAGGGTCGTTGTTGCATACTAGCGTACCACAATTCCATACCGAGGGATAGGTATCCGCTTAACGAGATCCCGAGAGCGAAACTCGGGCCCAGTAACAGGGTGTCATTATCCCTGAATGAAACAGCGATGAGCCCCGTAGGGTGAACTACCGTCGCCAACCTCGCCGAACCTAAATCTGTACGATCCCTGCGCCTGTGCAGATGATATTGGCTTCTGGGTTCTTCCTTCTTCCCCATCTGGTTAAAAAAGCGTGCAAACTGGGATGAAGCACCATCGTGACCAGATTCGTATGTGCTGCTGATGATCCATGCCTATTGGGTCTACGCGGTGAAGAGAAATGGACAAGGACCACTCTTCTCGCGTGCGTTGTCGAGAGCTGGGGCTGTATACTGTTATGTGGGGGTAGTGAAAAGTTAACCTGAAGTCTCTCTGAAAAGCCACTAACGAAAGGTTCCTTTACTCAGATCCGCAAAGGTCGTTAGTACGCCTCGATATCATGCACACTATTTACCTGAATTAGGCCCAACTAAGCGAGGCTCTACGAGGGACGGGTTTGGTGACTGAACAGCAGATGTCACCTCAATTTCTTCAGAGTTCGGGCAGCAAGGGGCTTTTCCAGAGGTACATCAGGCACCCCAGAGGTGATCTATAGAGTTCTGCAACAGGGATTGCACTTGAACCGAGGCGAGAGAAGCCAGTTGGATTGTTTTCAGGCTATCGTAGTTTAGAGGTGTGTGAAGATAGCGAATCAGAACAGCGTCTCCAAACGTCTGAGTGTTTCACCAAAGTGAAGCATCAGCGCAGTCACCAGCGGCCAGAGGCATTTAAAAAGTTCGTACTAGTACCATCCGCCGCTGGATTGGGCCCCTTGCAAGGGTGGAGTACAGAATAACCTTGCGCCATCCCACCAAAGTCTGGCACACCTCAAAATTGAATGCGCGTAGACCGCATGAGCTTCCCATGGGTCTCGCCTAGCGAGTGGGTTGAAATTGCGGACCCATGTCGAAAGAGCATGCATGAAGCTTCAGTTGCCGCATTGAAGAGCTGGACTGCACATACCGTACTCGGGTCATCCTTGCTAAACCCGGCTTCATATGGATTTCTAGCCTCAGGACCTCAAGTATATAAAAGGAACAAGCTCCCTCTCAGCGAGCAACTGGGGTCTAATTAGTTCAAATTCCAAGAACCAGAAAGTTTTTCCTTGATCCAAATGAGATTCTCCAACTTCGCTTACGCCTCTCTCCTTGCCACTTCTGCTGCCGCTATCCCAGTGGCTGTCGGTAATGCTGTGGCTCTTGAGAAGAGAGACCCATCTATCTTTGATGACATTGCCGGTCTCTTCGGTATCACTACCACCACCAGCTCCACCTCTACCTCAACCACCCCCACAGCTACTGCCTCCACCTCTACCGCAGCCATTGCCATCGCTACCTCCACTTCCACCATTGACATCAGCACCATCCTCTCTGCCATCAGCTCACTGAGCGATATCTCGGACTTGACCTCTTCTGTCGATGGCATTTCCAACATCACTAATTCTCTTACTGAATTGACTACCTTGTTGTCTGGTTCCTCCGACATTATTGACACCTCTGACCTGAGCGAGCTCACCGACGTTGTCTCCACCGTCGAGTCTTACTTCACCAACATCACCTCCATCTTGAGCTCTCTTTCCCTCTCTTCTCTGTTGACCACTGATACTACCACTGTCAGCTCTGCCATGGATGCTATCGTCACCTTGTTGGGCACCACCGAGACTACCATCGATACCTACTTGGATGCCATCGCTGCTGGTGACAGCTCCAACACAAATGTCACCACTGCCATCACCACCATCGAGACCTACTTGGAAGAGTTCAATGACGGGCTGATCAGCGTGTTGGAGAGCAGCATCTTCCGCATTGTGATTGCGTACATCATTAACACTTTGCCATCGATCATCACCGAGATCACTTCCGTGTTCGCATCCCTCACCTAAGCTGTGCTGTATGACAGGGATCATCAGTGAGATGGCTTGAGTGCCGCTCTTTCTTTTTCTACTACTTTTCTCTTAGCTTTCAGTTCTTTTTACCTGGTCCCTCTTGTTATTCCGATTGCAATCTCGACAGTATATGTAGCACCCTACTCCCCTAGAGTCAACGCCAAAACGAGGGGCACCAAGGTTAACGAGCTTACAGTCGTAAGTTGTTGTTGGAGATCTCCCGATCCTGAGAGCGACAGAGTGACAGAATGGCACACTAATAACTCATAGGGTGTCAAAGCGATTGTTCATTCATTCTGAAACGACACATCTGAAAATGTTCATCAAGATTGTGTTGCATCAACATGGGCCCAATACCGGAGGCCCGGAGAAATCAGCCACACCCAGGAGTTGTTGCGCCACGAGAGGTGGGAGGGGTTTGCTACTACTTACAAGACAATATCACAGAACAGAGTAAATGACAGTCTCTGGCCTGGGAAACCTCAAACTACACTTGGTCAATTTCCCGGTCAATTTTTCCCAAACTGTGTCACCTCGATGGGAGAGTGATGGTGATGCAGCGCGCTAAGCCAAATCTGGGGAAAACGCAGGCGGGCAAGGGAGATCAACGGACAGCTGATCCCAAGGCATCGCGGTCAAACTGCTTTGGCGAGTACTGATTGTTTGGTTCCCCATCAGTATGGCATCGTGCTTGCAACTCGAATGCTCGCCAGTTCTGTTGTAGATTTCATAAACTTGTCATGTTCTAGTGTGATGCCCACCGCACGGGATCTGAGATTAAGTTAAATAGCGCCGCCAGCCAGCCGGCGACTTGGGAGAGACGTGATGTGATTACCAAAGATACTAATGACGTCAGAGCAGGCACCATTGAGGGAGAGCGTGATACAACATGACTAGCAAAGGTCAAGGGGCCTCAGAAGCCCTGAGAAGGTAGAAGTCTAAGCAATAGACGTGGCCGTACCAGATCACGTGATATAGAGTCGACCGATTGTGCGGACACCAACCAACGTTCGTGGAATGATCCCTTGGCCCAGTTGGTTAAGGCGTGGTGCTAATAACGCCAAGATCAGCAGTTCGATCCTGCTAGGGATCACCATTTTTTTTTAATTTTCTCTCACAGTAATTGGTATGGGCACGACGGTAGGGGACACACTCGAGGATGCTGCGGAGAGAGTACAGTGATTGTTGTGACATTAGATTTGTGGAGCAACTACTTTGTGATTGAAGTGGGTATCATTATGAATTCTTTGCTGAGTGACAGAGAGTTAGGATTTGTTGTTCATGATCTCATTGAAGAGCATGGATTTCAGCTCAGGCACTGAAAGCTCATCCTTGATTCTGTCAAACTCGAAAAACTCCTGTGGGATTGGAGCAGCATCTGGCTCATCGTTCGGGTCATGGTATGTGGCTAGATATGGGTGCTCCAATGCTTCGACAACGGTTATTCTCTTGGTTGGATCAAATGCTAACATCTTCGAAAGGAGGTCAATAGCGAGTGGGTTGGCGTACGGGAACACCTTCGTGAGTGGAACCTTTTTGAAGAATGGAAGAGATCTGATGTACTCCCTTGCTCTTCTGGACTTAATGCTTTGGTAGTCTTCTCCTGTAGGAGAGCCCAGAATCTGGAAGATGAGGGTCAGTTGGTGCCTGTAGTCCTTGCCTGGGAAGAGCGGTGTTCCAAGGAGGAGTTCACCGAGGATACAACCCACGGACCAGACGTCGATAGCAGTGGTATACTTGGAAGCGGTGAGCATAATTTCAGGTGCCCTGTACCATCTTGTAGCGACGTACTCTGTCATCATGTTGTTTTTCATCTCTGGTGAGTTGGAGCTCTGCCCCATCTTGCGGTCATCGATTCTGGCAAGACCAAAGTCACAAATCTTCAGGTCACAGTTAGCGTTCAAAAGCAGATTGGATGGCTTCAAGTCTCGGTGGATCACGTTTGCGCTGTGCAGAGCCTTGAGTCCCCTGAGGATCTGGTAGATGAAATACTGGACATGGTCGTCAGTGAGCTTCTGTGATACGATAGCCCTGTGAAGGTCCGTCTGCATGAGCTCTTGGATGATGTAGACCTCTTTAAACTCCTCGTAGGATGCTGGTTTCTGGATGTCGAAGATAGAAATGATGTTCTCATGCTTGAAGTGTTTTAAGAGCTTGATCTCTCTGAGCGTTCTCACACAGAACAGTGCCCTGTCAAATGGCTTGATCTTCTTAATGGCAACGTTCGTTCCAGAAGGTTTATGCTCTGCCAGACAGACGACACCGTAGGCACCCTCACCAAGGATCTGCTTCACCTGGAAGACTGTGGAAATGTTGAATGTGATGCTCATGGCGACGTGCGGTTGTGATTGATGCAAGATGCAGGATGTTTAGTGTGTTGTGTGATGATGGTAAAAAACAGTGGCAATCAGGTTGAGGGAAAGAGGGAGAGATGCTTAGAAGCTTAAGTACTTCACAGGCAGCCTCACTGATGATACAAGCTTGGATTCATATTCGTAAGGAAGTAGGGAGAGATGGCCTCAAAAACTGACGGTACGCGCCACACGGCGTGTTTCAAGATAAAACTTGGAGCGCATCTGAACAAGACCGAACAATGACCCTCAATGCACGTAATTTAAAGCTCCATGTTTGATCAGCCAGCCTACCTGTGTGTGAGGAGAAGCTGAAAACTCGAATCGTGTGTTGTTGGAGTATCAAAAGGAAGACGGAGGGTTGGAAGAGGAGGAGCGTAGATTACCTCAAAACAGACCTACTTTGTTCTATAGGAGATCAAACGAGTTCGCGAAGATTGCGTTACGCGGCCCTGGCCCGATGTCCTTCTGGAAAATTTGTGCCAGTCTCGAGAAACACAATGAGCTGTGTTTGTTTGTAGCAGCCCAGCGTTGCCACTGGAGAAGTCGAGAAAGCCTATGAGACCTCTGCTGCAGTGTGGTATCGGTGTGGTACGAAGTACGCGGCCTGTTGGCTGGACCTGCGTAAGGACGATCACTGTGCTCCGAAAGAGGACCACCCCGAAGAGGAAGACGAAGACAGTGCGAAAGAAGGATCCAGTGGAAGACATTTACCGTCAGCAGCAGATGAAAGAGCTGGATCAGAAGCTTGAGCAGGTGCGCCAAATGGCCAAGGCTCTGAAGCTTGATATCGCCAAAAAGGAGGAGGAGAGAGTGAAGCAGGAGGTGGGCGATATCGATGAGCCCGTGGATCCGGAATCTGAAGACGTCGACATCTTGTACAACGAACTGTTATCAGAAGGAGAACAATCAGCACCACTACTACTGAACTCTGAAAAGAATAGCCGTATCATGCTCTTCGACCAACCGGCGAGAGGTATCGACGTCCCCAACATTATTCTCGATCGCATTGGAGACTCGGTCAAGAACATCGTCGCCCAGGAGAACCAGAACTGGAACGCACTGATCCAGGATCTTTCCCAGACGGAGCAAGGACTCACAGGGGTCACGGAAAAAGATCTCAACCAATTTCTTTGTCAGATTCCTGTGGGATCCATCACCAAAGACAGCATCGCTAAGATCAACGAGATGATCAAGGTAGCCAATATCGGTTACTCTCGAACTGTCTACGACTTCATGATGAAACACCATGCACAACTCAGTGACTCTACACAGGTGCAACAGCTCTACGACAAGGCTCTGGAAGAAGGCCTCACACCCACCAAGTACATGTTTGGGCATCTGATCAAGGCATACACCAAAGCAGGTGATATTGAACGAGTGAACTTGACGTTGACGAAGATGTTTGAACGTGGCATTGAACCTGATTTGAAAGTGTACACCACCGTGCTTGATCTCTGTGTTCGGCTTCAAGATGTCAAGCAAGCAGAGGACGTCTTTCAGATGATGAAGTTCAGATCACTCAAGACTCAACCGGACGTACACGCCTACAACACGATGCTGAGACTCTGCTTCAAGACCAGGGATGTTCTGAAGGCTTTGGACTTGTACCAAGAGATGCTTGACTCTCGCGTCTCTCCGAACGTGTTCACATACAACCGTCTGGCGTTGATCTGTACCAAAGACAAACAGTTTTACAGACGTGGTTGGGACTTCATTCACACTATTCACAGAGAAGGTCTCGATCCGACTGTGGACACGTTCGAGAGTATGCTTGCACTGGCGGCCAAAGACGGTGATCTGGAGTTCGCAAGAGCGCTCTACATCAAGATCTTTGAGCTGAGACAAGGCGGAGCGGGTCCCGTGGCGCTGAACTACTTGCTCGTTGCGTACAGAGACTTCAAACCGGAGCACAGACCACAGTGTACGATGCATGCGGAAGTCACAGTGATAAGGAGAAACATCCTCAATATGGTCGACTTTATTGGGCTACATCAGACGCTTGTCGAGGATCAGCAGATTGAGAGGATCAGACAGGCGTATCCGCCATTGTTACCTCTGAGATACATTGGTGAGTCTAGACACATCATTGCCGAATCCAATGCGATTTGGGCCTTCTGTGTGATGAACGATCCTTCGAGTTTGAACTTGCCCACATTGAAGACATTTCTGAGAGTTGCTATCGAACACGGTGATAAGGAGGAGTTTTTGAGACGTTATGAACAGTTCACTTATCCCAATGAGGAGATGAGAAAGAAGGAGGTAATCATTGAAGAAGCCGAGGAGGAGGAGGCTCCGACTGAAGACAAGACAGCGGGGAACACGTCTTCACCACCAGCATTGAAGGTTTTGGAGAAGTTGAACTACAAGATGGAGAGAGAGAGCTCGCTGTACTTCTCGCTGCTAACAGCTGGAAGAAGATTCAAGGACATCAATCTTTGTCAGAGAGCATGGGAAGAGAGAGGGAAGTACAGAAAGACATCCAAGTACCAGTTGCTGAGTCCAAGAGAAAGAAAGAACTTGGACTTCGAATTTTCCAGAGAGATGGTTCGTTCCTTTGTCGAGTTCAAGATGTTGTACGAAGCTGTTGCTGTGGTGAAGGCCTCGCCGATGTTCCCATGGACCTTCTTCTGGTTGCAGCCGTTGTACGTCGCGTTGTTGGAGTTGGGCGATGAGGAGTCTGCGAGACAGATAAGTCAGATCTGTAACAAGTCTCGCTGATACGCATACTACTACTTTTTGATGACCATTATGAACTGATGATTGTAAATAGAGGGTTAAATTGTACATATTACTCGTTACTTCGTTATAGATCGAACTGCTTCTTCCTCGACTGTTTCTTTTGGGATATCAGCTGTTTCTGCTTCAGCCTTTGTTCGTTCGTCTTCTTTTTCACCTCCTTCCACTTCTGCTTGTCTTCTTCGCTGACCTCACCAGGGAAGAACACAGTCTTCTTGATCTCGTCACATATCTTCTCCCAGCACAGCTGTGTGTTCTGCTCCCGAGATCTCATCACATCGCTCTGGACGACCCAATCTCCGGACTTGGTGATGTATCGGAAACCATTCTCTTCTAATTGTTTTCTGATCTCATTAGGAATCCATTCAGCCCCTGTCCAGCGTTCAAGTGTGACAGTCGCCTTAGAACTCGTTTTGTTCACCTTTTGTCCGCCTGGGCCCGAGGACCTGCTGTATGTGACTTTGAACGCGGCCTTCGGGAGACTGTCTGGGGAGAGGAGTTCCAACCACTTTTTCGCACCTTCGACAGTGTGCACGGTCCTGGCGATCTCATGGAGCTTGGAGTACGTTGACAGGAAGCGAATCATTGCCCTTGAAGAGCTCACTAGGGAAACTGTGGCGACGGGGAAAGGAATCCGAAAGAAATGTGCTTCCACAGAAAAGCGCGGGGGCCGATTCAAAAGTTTCAACTCCCCCTTTTCCTTTCTCCACTGCACCCGAATCCCAGCCAATACACCAACTACTCTCACAATGCTCGCACGCTGCAGAATCCCATCCCGTCGTCTCTTCTCGACCTCCACCGCACGCCTCATCCAGGCCGGTCAGCCAATTCCATCCGTCTCCACTTTGAGAGAGGGTTCCCCAGGCAACGAGGTTGATCTCGCCGAGCTGACCAAGTCTGGCAAGTCGGTCATTGTCGGTGTTCCAGGTGCTTTCTCCCCAGCCTGCTCTGCCTCCCACGTTCCAGGGTACATCCAGCACGCTGCTGATTTCGAGGCCAAGGGCTACAAGGTGTTTGTCACCGGTGTTAATGACTCCTTCGTCTTCAAGGCTTGGGCCGACTCGTTGACCAAGGACGACAAGGTTCGTTTCATTGCTGACCCAGCTGGTGACTTTGCCAAGGCCACTGACCTTGCCATTGATGCCTCTCCATTCTTCGGTGGTATCAGAGGCAAGAGATTCGCCCTTCTCGTTGAGGACGGCAAGGTCACCAAGGAGATCACCGAGCCAGACAACTTCGGCATCTCCGTCACCGCCGCCGACAAGGTGCTCGAGCAGATCTAAGCTGATCAATTGACTGTCTAGATACATACTTATGCCCCCGCCCCCTGCCGTAGCCACTGCCCCACTGCGCTTCACCGACCGAACACCCGGCCCGCGATTGCTTCTGAGCGCCTCCGCTCGATCAACAAAAGCGCCCGCCCAGCCGTCACCAGTAACCAACCACCAGCCGATTAGCCTCCCACCACGGAAATGTTGCAGACACCTACACAGACAGACGAGCAGATCGCCTACGCGAACGAGTTCTCGCTCTTCACAAAGACGCTCACCTTCAACGTGATCGGGCGGTACGACCCGCACCTGAAAAACATGCTGTTCCAGACCTCGCACTGTCAGCTCTACAAGTACACACGAGGCACCGAGGACTGGGAGAAGTTGGACTACTCGGGCGTGCTGGCGGTGTACTCTCGTAACGCCAACCCACAGGACCACTACGACCACGGTATCATTATCCTCAACAAGAGCGCACCGGAGAACTTTGCCCTGGGAGTGTTGTCTCAGCAGAAGAGTCTGCAGTTTGGCCTCCAGCCGATGAACATTGAGTACCAGAGCGATTACATCATGGTCAAGGACACGGAGGGCAACGTGTATGGGTTCTGGGTGCATGACGTTAACGACAGGGAAAACGTGTTCAAGCTCGTG
This sequence comes from Petasospora rhodanensis, assembly GCA_030569395.1. NCBI lineage: Eukaryota > Fungi > Ascomycota > Saccharomycetes > Phaffomycetales > Wickerhamomycetaceae > Petasospora > Petasospora rhodanensis. The sequence continues at coordinate 14,571 of JAJMKQ010000249.1, forward strand.
AATGCGCTGATACAAGGAGAAGTCGACACGCTTACAGAACAGACAAATGGCGTACAATCTCATTAACAAATTTGTTATAACACAGGGTGGTTTCTTCTTTCTTTACTTCTTCTTCTTCTTCGCTTCAGGCCTTCGGAGGCTTTGGCTCCTTAGGTTTCTTCTTGTAGCTTCCCCTCTTCTTCTTCGGTGGCTCCTCCACTGGGATGCCACCGGGTAGTGTCTTGTCAGCGTAGCCTGGCAGCGTCTTACCGGCAACAGGCTTTGGCTGAGCGGCCTTCTTCGTAATCTTTTTCTTCTTGGCCGGCTTCTTCTCCTCATCACCGGTGGATGGAATCATGCCACCCATCATTGGGCTGTTCAGCTGCAGCTGTTGTTGGGCCAGCGCCTTCTGCTGTTGTTGCAAGTGCTGCTGTTGTTGTAGCGTAGTCATGTTACCCATACGCTGCTGCTGTTGAAGTTGCTGCTGCTGTTGTTGTTGTTGCTGCAGCTGCTGCATTCTCTTTTGCTGTATCATTTGCTGCTGCTGAGGAGTTATGTTACCCAAGTTGCCCATCGGCATAGCTGATGCGTTGTTGGACAAGTTGGCATCCAACGATGCCTGCTTCATCTTCTCTTTGTTCACCCTCAGCTGCTCCACGAATCTGAGTCTACCAAACTGGCTTGACTCAGTAGCATCACTGTTCTTCTCATTCATGATAAGCATGAACTGCTCATACTCGGAGTTCTGATGTGGAGAGTCCTCGTGCAGTTCTCTGAACGGATGGAAGGCCTTGGAGTTTGGATCAGTTGATTCCAATCTGTGATTATGCAGTATCTCTCCGGTCTCCTCATTGATGATTGGATAAGTATCCACTGGCTTAGTGTAAGGTCCAGCGGTGTAGGGGTTCAGCGGCACTTTCAAGTTCAGGTTCCTGTTGGTCAACAAGAGAATCTCCGTTTCCATACTGGTACCAAGCATATCACTGAATCTCTGTAAGGCTGAATCGGACTGATAAAGTAAGTCATAGAACAACGATAGCTGTGTGGGCCTCAGTATCGTTCTGTATGACCGAGGAACCATCGCCTCACCAACTTTCACAGTCTTTCTGTGGTCGTAAATCTTCAAGATGAGGCACCCCTCGTAGAACTTGATACCCGCGTCTCTCAACACTTCAACAGTCGCATGTGGAATCTCACCTCTCGCAACGTACTCCAGGAAATCACGAACCATCTGACTGTTCTTCGAGATGATACCATCCTGAGTTCCAAACCTGTAGTGGTTCTCATGTATGTGGAACTCCAACGATGGCTCCACCTTCTCATGTTTCTTCAACAACTCCTCCGCGGTCTCGGCAAAGTGATACACTTTCTTCTGCATACCGGGATGGTGAGCAAATCCGTGGGTGTTACCATTCATAAGTGCCTGTCTCTGTTGCTGCTGCATTCGAGCCTGTTGGATTTGAGTCTGTGCGTGCTGCTGCTGCTGTTGTTGGCCTCGAGTGGTAATCGTGCCCCCATTGAGCGCACCAGCAGAGGCCATGGCGTTACCGTTCAGATGACCTGATGCCTTCATCTCGGCGTAGGAACGTTTCAAAGTATCCTGCGAGGACATGGTGGATTCGACGTGCTTCTGGCCGATGGACGGTGATAGTGAGTGTGTGGAGTCGAGTCGGACGTGTCGCCAAACGCGAGTTTGAGAATCAGCAAAAGCGTCACAGAGACGGTTCAGATACGGAGAGTCGAGGTGAGCGACGAAAATCAATCAAAGAACCAGCTTGTGATCGAGTTTGGCGATGTTTACAACTCACACACCAGCGTCTCTTCGCACGTCCCCCGAGAGGCTTTCAAGCGCGCGCGCGGTCGGGCGCGATTTTTGGTATGCGCAGCATAGTTCACGACACCCGGACCGCCGACGCGTGGCGAGTCACAAGCAGCTACGTTTCTTGTTATTGCAAATGAGCGTATCTGTGCTCTCCTATATGTTCCCTGTTCATCCGGATCAGATATTCGTAGCGGCCCAGACATCTTGGACACCAAACACCGACGTAATCGTACCAGCGAGACCAATTGCGCCTTCGCTGTAGTGGAGGAAGCCCAAGTTGTTGAGGACAATAAAGAAGTCGCATGAGTCCCACACGAGTCTTTTAGTGGCCTTGTACTTCTCCAGTGCGAGCACCTTGCCCTTGTCGCCATCCTTTTCTGTATCCAGCGAGTCCAATTGTGAAGTGGTAATGTTGATCTTTCTGAGGTCATTGGCGAGACCGGCAACGAGACCGACAAACCAGAACCAGTTGGCCCACTTTGGTGCTTTTGGCAACGTCTTTCCCGACACGAGGCCAAGAATCTTGAACCAAGCAACAGAGTCCAGAGACAAGTAACCGACGTACGCCAAGTTCTTGAGGACGACTGTGGCCCTGATGAGCTGATCCGAGAGCTTGTTGTCGTACGCCTTTGCAGCGTCGTGTAAGTGGTTGAGTGGCTTGAGGAATCTCAGTGCCTTTCTGATGAATGCAGCCTGACCTTGGAGCGACTTGAAGAGCTTTGCGAGCTCCGGGAGACCCTGCTGGGCAACCTGGAAGGAGAGGAAACGGACAAGATATTGAATCAGACGCAGCGACTTCTCACGCCCCGCAGTGGAGTCGAGGTACTTGATAAGCTTCTTGAGAGTTGGGTGGTAGACCACTGTGTCGTAGACCATTGTTTTGGAGTTGTGCTGTGACGGATGAGAACAGCGAAGAAGAAGCTACCCCGGGCGAGACGCGCCGTTTTTATACAAAAGACCCCAAAAAGCTGGGGCAGCCGCCGGAGGGACGGGGGCAATCCCGGGCCTCGGACCTCGGCCTGCGTGGTGTCTGGGTTTGTTGCGGGGCAAGCCGGGTAGAGTGCAGGCCGGGTAACAGCGTTAACTATGGGGCTTGTCCCAATCAGGAAGTGGCGCCGCGCTCCCGGGTAAAGCTGATGAGCTCATCGCCACAGGGAGCATCTAGCTCCTTGCCAACGGACCACCGGCATCGGACTCTGGGGAAAATTCATGCTAGGCTATCTACGTGTTCGGTCGACATTATGGATACATTCATTCTTTTTCTGCGAGTTGTCTATATGTCTAGAGGTGCCCCTGAGTTCATCACTGGAAGAACTTGTGGGTGGCCTCTCTGCTGGCCTGAATGAGGTAGCTGTCAGCCAAAACGAGAGCAGCCATAGCCTCCACGATTGGAATGGCTCTTGGAGTGACATTAGGGTCGTGACGACCTCTGGCAGCGAGAACACCGTCCTTACCGTCGTAGGTACATGTGGCCTGCTCCTGACTAATGGTGGCAACTGACTTGAAGGCAACGGAGAAGTAAATGTTCTCACCGTTGGTGATACCACCCTGGATACCACCAGAGTTGTTGGTCTTGGTTCTCAATCTTCCAGTCTCCCCATCCAAGAAAAAGGCATCGTTGTGTTTGGAACCTGGAATTTCGATACCCTCGAAACCAGAACCAAACTCGAAACCCTTGGTAGCAGGGATGGAGAGCATGGCATGCGCAAGCAGAGCCTCAAGCTTGTCGAAGACTGGCTCACCAAGACCAACTGGGACGTTACGAACGACACAAGTGACAACACCACCAATGGAATCCTTAGCATCTCTGTACTTCTCAACCTCCTTTGTCATGAGGTCGGCAACGCTTGGGTCTGGACAACGGATTGGAGCAGCGGCGTCAACCTGCTCTCTGGTGATAGTATCGAGCAACTTCATGAACTCTGGAGACTGTGGGCTTCTGTTCATCTTGACAGAACCAACCTGAGAGACAAAGGCGACAATCTCAACGTTGGAAACCTTCTTGAGGAAAGCCTCAGCAACGGCACCAGCAGCGACACGACCAATGGTCTCTCTGGCGGACGAACGACCACCACCAGAAGATGCCTTGATACCGTACTTGCTCTGGTAGGTGTAATCGGCGTGGGATGGTCTTGGGTACAAGTCAGTCTCAGAGTAGTCGTGTGGTCTCTGATCCTCATTGGCGACGAGCATACCGATTGGAGTACCGAGGGTCTTACCGTGCTCGGTACCACTCTGGATGTAGACCTTGTCCTTCTCATTTCTTGGAGTGGAGAGCTTGGACTGACCTGGTCTTCTTCTCGTGAGCTGAGGCTGGATGTCGTCCTCAGTCAGGTTCATACCTGGAGGAACGCCATCGACGATGCAGCCGACAGACTTGCAGTGGGACTCACCATAGGTGGTAACTCTGAACCTGGAACCGAAGGTGGACATGGCGGGTGGGATATCAAACAAAAGACAGCAGTTGTTTGATGGGTTGCAAGAAAGAAGCGGGAGGTGACGGTGCAGTGGAGAGTAAAGTTCTCTCGGACGACTCATCGGCCCTCCGCGCCGGCGGTGGAAAAAGAAAAAGGCGTGCGCGAACCGGAAACTTCGACCATCATGTGGCCGATCGACCCCTGAGCCCTGAATGCAATCGGCTACGAAACACATAGTTTAAGGCTCTCTGCTGATGCGATGACAGATCTGAGCGGGAGAAGACTGCCGCAGGTGCATTAAGATAACATAGAGGGTCACAACTTTGAAACCGATGTCCCACTGAGGCTCTGGAGACGGTGCTCGCGTGTACCTTTCAGGGACCAGAGGTCCTGGATCTTCTGCTTCAAGTCAACGGATGGCAGGTTATTTTCCAACAAGAAGAGGCTTCTCTCAATAATGTTGACCGGGATGGCAAGGGTAAACTTGGGCATGACCTCACCGGAAGAAAGCTTTCCATTGGATGTCATCAGACCCACAAGTTCGTTCTTTGTGTTGAACAGACCGCCACCGGACGAGCCGTTCCAGCAACCCGCAGAGGCGATAATCAAGGTCTTTGATGGCGTACCTGAGGCATCAAGAGTAGTCTCCACGATGTTGTTGATTCTCCCTTCGGAGGACAATGGGATGGTGTTGGTAGCACTTTGTGCAAAAAAGAGCCCATGTCCCACTGAAGTCACTCGATCTCCAACACGGATGAAGTCATCACCGTAAATAAACTCCGAGCCCAACTTTGCTGGCACCAGTGAGGAACATGCTTTGTTCAGCTTGATGAAGCACATATCAAAGCCGTCAAGGGGTGTGGTGTAGATCGTCACATCCTTGAGAGAGAAACGAAGATGTGGCTGAAAGGGGACATGTATCAAGATGTCCTTAAGTGATTCCAACGACTTCAGAACGTGTTTGTTCGTGACAATCAGCTCATCAGAGATGCATACTCCACTTCCCCAGAAGGATCCTTCGTTAGAGCGTACCGAGATGCGGACCACGGACTTGGCAGGTGTGAACTTGACATTTGTCTCTCTTAAAGTCACAGGCAGCGTAGGGGAATCTGTGAGTGGAAGCTCAATGTACTTCAGCATTTGGAAGATGCAGTCCCATGAAACGATAAGGAGAAGTTCCCCATCACCGTTGAGCTTGTGCAAGGCACCTGCAACGAGACCAATAGACTCTCCCTGTTCACTGTCCAATGTGACCACTCCACCAATGATATCGTCCAGAAACTTGATGTCACTGAGGAATCCAGAGTCCTTAAAGTTGAGCACAACAGAGCCGAACAGCCTGTGGCTGATGAAGAGGGCGACGTTGGTCAAGCTGAACGGACATGCCTCGATAGTAACCTTAGATGGGATTGGAACAGATCTGGCCTTCCGGAAGGTCAGTGGGCGAGTGTTAGCAGAGTCAAAGAACGTGGCGGTAAGCAGATTTCCTTGATGAGGTGTGAATCGGAAATGAAGAATGGATAGTGCTGAACTCCTGTGTGGTTTGTAAACGAACCGGTCATCTTTTTGCAGCTTCTCAGTGAACGTAACAATTGGTGGGGGGACAGCAAGTGCCTGATCATGGAGGCTCTTCACGTCACAGAGGATGAGCTGTATCCAGTCGATGCTGTCTGAGTTGACACAGTGGGCAGCGGTGCAAATGAACGAGTGTCTGTCTGGATTCGGGATGTCCGAGAGGCAAATAATGTGGTGCTTATTGGTTTCAGCGTTAAGGAGAAAGACTCCACTCACTGCGTGTTTCTCTGTAGGATCATGGTGCCGTTCAAAATGGATGGTCACCGGCGTGTACCGCCACGGCGTGGTCATCGGAGGTGTTTCAAATCGTCAGGGAGAGTGATGACACTGCTGCTGTTGCAAGACGACAGTTGGTAGCGATGGCGCTGGTACATTCACTTGGGTAATTTACCTTGGTCGAGGCAGCCTCGCAGCGACCGAATCAACGTTGCAAAAGTTTTGTGTTGATGCCGGCCCAGCCTGGGTCTCCACAAAACTGATAGCGCGCGTCGGTCCCACATGCCGGATGCGGCAATTCCCCCTTTCGGTGTTTATCCTCTTTTTATTTCGCGTAAGCAGGTCGTGCTGAAAGTTACGCTGGCGGTCTGAAAAGTTCACGCACAAGCCCTAATCCCTAATTCGCGAAGCCACCAACGCCGGCCGCCTGCGGCAGGCTTTAAAAATTTTTTCACTTTTTGCACACACAGACCCCTTCACCATTTGAGGAAGGCCAGTTACTAACACCACAACAGTCCGCCATGTCTCACAGAAAGTACGAAGCACCACGTCACGGTCACTTGGGTTTCCTCCCAAGAAAGAGAGCTGCCTCCATCAGAGGTAGAGTGAAAGCTTTCCCAAAGGATGACAAGTCCAAGCCAGTCCACTTGACTGCCTTCTTGGGTTACAAGGCTGGTATGACCACCATCGTCCGTGACTTGGACCGTCCAGGTTCTAAGATGCACAAGCGTGAGGTTGTTGAGGCCGTTACCGTTGTTGACACTCCACCAGTCGTTGTTGTTGGTGTCGTCGGTTACGTCGAGACCCCAAGAGGTTTGAGATCTTTGACTACCGTCTGGGCTGAGCACTTGTCTGACGAGGTCAAGAGAAGATTCTACAAGAACTGGTACAAGTCTAAGAAGAAAGCCTTCACCAAGTACGCTTCCAAGTACTCCACTCAGAACGGTGAGCAGATTGACCGTGAGTTGGCCAGAATCACCAAGTACGCTACTGTCGTCAGAGTTCTTGTCCACACCCAGATCAAGAAGACTCCATTGTCCCAGAAGAAGGCTCACCTTGCCGAGATTCAGATCAACGGTGGTTCCATCGCTGACAAGGTCGCTTGGGCCAAGGAGCACTTCGAGAAGACCGTCTCTGTTGACTCTGTCATTGAGCAGGACGAGATGATCGACGTCATTGCCGTCACCAAGGGTCACGGTTTCGAGGGTGTTACCCACAGATGGGGTACCAAGAAGTTGCCACGTAAGACTCACAGAGGTTTGCGTAAGGTTGCTTGTATTGGTGCTTGGCACCCAGCCCACGTTCAGTGGACTGTTGCTCGTGCTGGTCAGAGAGGTTACCACTCCAGAACTTCTATCAACCACAAGGTCTACAGAGTTGGTAAGGGTGACGACGAGGCTAACGGTGCTACTGAGTTCGACCGTACCAAGAAGACCATCACTCCATTGGGTGGTTTCGTCAGATACGGTGACATCAAAAACGACTTCGTCATCGTCAAGGGTTCTATCCCAGGTACCAGAAAGAGAATTGTCACCTTGAGAAAGTCTCTCTACACCGACACTTCCAGAAGAGCTTTGGAGAAGGTTTCCCTCAAGTGGATCGACACTGCCTCTAAGTTCGGTAAGGGTAGATTCCAGACCAAGGCTGAGAAGCACGCCTTCTTGGGTACCTTGAAGAAGGACATCTAAGTTTCTCGTTTGCTCTTGTGAACATGGAATTTGGAAGAGATCTGTTGTTGAATTAGTATTGTCTGTATTTGATCTTTAATGTGGGTAATCAGTGGTCTCTGTTAATTCCGTTGTAGTTTGTGATCAAAGCCGTGGTGTCTTGAGTTTCCGTGTGCTACGCCGCCGGCTGCCACTTATTGGAGTTCATCATGAACATGACTCTACTAGAAGTATGTTGATCGAAAGAGCATTATTTGAGGTCAGCAGAGCTAAAATCCAGCTTTAGCTTGGCGTCCTTAAACAAGGACAGTCACAAAATCAATCAGAAACATGGGTGGTAACTAAAAGCAAAAACACAGGAAACAAGAGAACAGGGAGCAGCAACAAAATAAAACACAACATAGGCAAACACGGGATAACATACAATCACAACTCATAACAAATCAAGGTAACGGAGGCAGTCACATACTGCGACGGACCATCTTGATTAAGGCGCTTCTGGCATCATAATCAGTGCCCTCATCTTCCATCAAGAGGTCCTCACTGGTGGTGCTCAAGTCCTCAGCAAAGTTAAACTCCTCCTGATGTGGTGGGGTAGAGATGGTCTCAAAGCCAAGCTCGTCACTGATGCTGTTGAAGAAGGAGGTCTCAGTAGACATCTTCGATGGTTCGATGAAGAGCTCACTCGACTTCAGCGTTGGGATGCACGAGAGGGAAGCCGATCTGCTGATATGTGCTGTGTGTGATGGCAGTGCGGCAAGAGACTGGTGTCTTGTGAGCTTGTGTGGACGCACTGGTGCTGGCGTGCTCTTTGGAATCTTGACTTTGGTTAGAACAGCCTGACCGTACTCGTCAACACCAAATGTGATCTTGTACTGTGAATTGTCCAATGATTCCTGCTCTTCAGACTCCTCCTTCTTTGTGCAGCTCTGCTCCTCTGGCTCCTCTGGCTCCTCCTTGGTCGTTGGAGAGATGGATCTCTGCCTTGGCTTTTTCGTAGGTTTAGCCTCCTCCTTGACCTCTGACAACTCGATAGGCTTCATGTGGAGTCTCATAGGGCTTGATGCGAGGATGCTGGTGCCTGGTGACGACTCCTGTGCATAGTAGCCGTGATAGAGCGGAGAAGAACGCATGATGGATGAGAAGCACGACGAATTGAGCGAGTTTGGAGTCATAGGAGAGGATGGGAAGTTTGTCGGTGGGTTCATCTTGCCCTGTAAAGACTCTGTAGCCTTGGCAGCAGCTGCGAATGGGACTCTGTTCCTGTTGATCTCGTTGATCTTCGACGAACTGATCGGAGAGGAGAGTAAAAGCGTGGGGTTCACTGATGCCATTCTCGTGTCTGGCAAGGTGTCGTTCGTGATGGAGTGAATGTTGTGCTGTGTGGCCAGTGAGATTCTCGAAGGGTGTGCTGAGTAGAATGCGTTCTTCTTGGTCTTACCAGCGGCTTTTGCCTTCTTGGTGTCCTTGCCGCTGTCGAGCTGAAGGAGTATGCCACCTTTTGGAGATGGATTGACAACCTTGCGCTGGCGAGGAGAATTCTCAGACGCCTTCTTGTTCTTTAGAGGAGAGACTCTCATCAGTGGCGCACTAGCCTTTGGCGTACCTTGTTTCATGACTGCAGCGGAGAGGTGTTCAGCTGGACTTGGCTGGCCATCCACCTGTGGGCACTTGGAAGGTCTGCCACGACGGCGTTTTGGCGTTGGAGTCTCAGCTGTGACTGGGGCATCACGAACCCTGTCAGGTTTCGTTGGTGTAGACGTTGGGAACAAGTCGTAAGATGAGCTTAGGACGGCGGTTAGTATACATCAAGAGAATGGGGGTGACAAAACTGGGCCCACAGGGTGGCGGATCCAGCCGGCGGCAAACGAGGAAACTCACTTCATGGTGTAGCCCTGGTTCTGCTCAGAGTAGGCGACGGACATCCTCGGTCTTCAGAATGTCTGTGGTGTGAGGATTCCAAAGTGGAGATTTGCTGGGAGCGCTTGGTGAAAAGCCAAAAAAAGTTTCTGTGAGGCAACGATTGTGGAGATGTCAGTCGAGGGAGGGCCTTGTATGGGAGATGGTGCCTGAGACGGTAGGCCGGCGGAGTTTTGTTGAGTTAAGTCCTGATGAAGAGAAGGGTACCGAAGGTGGGCGAGGACAGAACTTCTTAAAAGAAAGTGCGGCGCTGTATGTTTCACCACCAATTGGGTAAATCATACGCAGATATGAGCGTTCACTTGTCGCAGCGGCGACCCGGCCCTGCCAACAGGCAGCGAATTCGACGCGACGCGGTGAAAAAGACGCGGTTCGCGACACACCTTTTACCCGATGCGGTAGTCTAATTAGAAGGGCACCACACGCTGATGAGCAGCTTGCGGCAGAGAACGATTATAACCGCTGGGCAACGCCTCCAAAGGAGCTCAGAGTCTGTCTCAGCCGGCACCGTTTCGGGTGCTACATGCACCCAAAATGAGAACCCCATTTCCAGCTTGAGCGATCGCCTCAACCCTTTAAAGCTACGAGCACAGGCGCTTCAACCTTCAACCCCCCTCGGGCATTTTTGTTTTTTGGTGTGCGCGCCATACTTAAGGGAAAACGCCGTGACGTGTTTTTCGCCTATGGATTTCCGTCCCCAGGCGGGGGGAACTGCAACCCCAACGTACCAATTCGCGAACTGTCAGCTCCGACGAGGCGTGCCTGTGATCGACAGAGAAGAGTTTACCAACAAGGATTATAGATCGGGTGCCAGGTAACTCACGCGAAGGATGATCAGGTTGATGGCAATTTATCGCAATCTTTAATCAAAATCGCGCCAGGTGTACAGTGCATTGATATGTTATAGCTGCGGGAGGAGCGGGCTTAGTGCTACCTAGTGAGCACTGTTATTGATTAATTATGAGGGAGCTGGCGCGCCGGACTCGAGATCGATTAAACAGTTTTCAATGTTCTGCAACGTGGCATCATTAAAATTCGGTCAATCAAGCATTCCAAATCTCATAAGTTTTTTAGTATACAGTACAGTGTTACCAGACCACCATGAATCAAAATAACCAATCAGAACCGTTCACGCCCTTCTCTTTGAACCCTGTCGTTTGGTTCAAACGCCGCCAATGGAGTGTAACAAGGTCAAACAAAGAGGCAGAGAGACAGAGTCTCACTGGTCAAAGTTTTGGAATCTCTCCGTCCGAGAATGAGTTTTAATCGCCAAATTATTGTCTGAACGCCCTTCAAGTAGTTCGATAACACTTCTTGGAACCCGCAGGTATCACACGGACAGATGTGCAGTCCTTCAGAGTGATGGCAAGAGACGGACACTTCCAAACGACAGATTGAGATTAACACTCATCCTTGGAGGAAGATGAAGAAGACAAGTGAATAGTATCAATCAAGAGGTTAACAAACAATCTCGATCCGAATTGGGATATGGATCAGATCAGATGGAGAACATGACACCGGTGGTTAACAACGGGTAAGAAGCAAATCAAAACGGGGATACAAAAATGGGATAGCAAAACAGCGACGAACTGAACATGGGATGAGAAAAATAGATGTGTGGGATATGTGGGGATGATAGCGAAGATGTCTTCTGAGTGGGAAGGTTGGAGGAGTGGACGAAGCCAGGTGCAATAGGAGGAGAAAGCAACTCAGAGGATGTAGTAGGAGCCACCATCTCCGTTTAGGGACACGTTGATAACATCAGAGTCACCGAGACCGATCTGGATAGGTGTGTCACTGTCCTTAACAGGGTTGCCCTCAAATGTGAACTTCGCGTCCTTGATGTCACATTTGGCTTGTTTGCAGAACATGGCCATCGCCTTCTTAAATTTCCCCGTTCTTTTGAGTGAGAAGAACAAACGTGTGCCAACACCTTCGAAGCACACTTTGGTCTTTTCTGGATCGGTCTCTGGAGAACCACTGCCTTCTTCGATTCTGGACATGTTCTTTGAATGAGTTGTGAGCACAGGAATGCGTAAAGTGAGGGTGGATTGGTGATGGTGGTGGAAGGGGTGAGGGTATGCGAAAGTGTAGAAAGTGGTCGTGTGGATTGCAACCTTTTGCCAAAGAAACTGTGCAGTGCTCGATGGTAGAGTTCGGTTGTGGGTGAGTTGCTGAACTCTCGTAAAGGAGCAAGGGTGCGGAAGGAGGGAATGTTCGATTTTTTGATTTTTTTTTCTGGACCGTCATGAGAACGTCGACCAGTACGGCTCGCGACCGCGGTGCTGGGCCAGATCGGGTGATCATATCGAATGCCAGTACACAGCTAATGTCTTCATGTTCCTCATTATATTGGTTACATACATCGTGTCAGCGAGCTTAGAACAGTTCTAGGATGGCGGGCGGACCACGGTGATTCTGATTGACACCTTCCCCTTCATACCAGCACTTTCAGGAGTATCTTCCGGGGAGATCCTTTTACCGTCACAGAAAAGCCAGAAAGCAGCAAGGTCAAACTTGGTGGGCGACTTGACAGTTGAAACAAGGTACCTCTTCAGTGCCTTCCCAAACTTGACTGTTTCTGGAATAGCGTAGAGGTTCTTGGAAAGTTCTGCTCGGCCGGACCGGTTATCAATGAATCTGATGGCAATGCACTTGATAATCTCAACCCTGATATTGTTGGACGTCGTGTCCTGTAGTCGGCTGGTCTCTGGTGTATCCTTGTCCGTGATTCTGGCATCATTCAGGTAGAACCTCATTTTGTAACTTGCATCGGTCATCAGTCCCTTCGTGCGGATGTAGTTCTTAAAGTGTTCGAACACTGGTCCCATCAAATCGGTCTTCCTGAGATGGTAGGTCTTCTTTTCCGTGTGAGATCCAATTGTGCAGGTGAACACACAGCTGTATGGGCCCCATGGTGATACCTGATGGATTTGTGTCCCCACGACCGCTCTAATACTTGAAAATGGACTCTTGGTAGACTTTGTGGGTTCGTTGAGTTCTGATGGCGTGTCTGCGATGGGAGCCTGTGTTGTTGGAGCAGGAATACCCTCGTGTTGATCTGGGACTGTTGCTGGTGTGATTTCTTGTGGCTCTGGCGCACGCGGTGTCAGTGATTGTATCACGCCAACAGTCTCGTCCGCGTTGATTGTGACATCCGGGACAACCGAGTTGTCGACTTGAGCATCAGATGAAATCGCCTCCTTCTCCATGGTAGTGGCCAGTTCAGGAGCCTTGTTGACGGATAGTGTTAGCTCTGGGCCACCCTTGTCTGTGTTGAGGGTCTCCTGGTTTCCCGGTGGCATTTCAAGAGAGGTAGAGTTCTGTTCCCCACTGTCCGTTGGCAGAGCGTGGTCCCATTCTTGCTCAATCTGCATCCGGTTTGATGAGCTAGCAGCTGATGTATCGTCGATGCTTATTGGGTTCTCGGATGTGACGCCTGTGTAGTCGTCAGCTCGTTCAGACTGGTTCATGAGAAGAAGTTGTTGCCCCTCGGCTCGCTGTTGCGACAACGCCTCCCTCTTGATCTGGTGTAGGTTCCACTGCGACTCGGTCCCAAGATCCACCATGTCAATATCCTCCACTCCGTTATGTGCATCCACCATCTCCTCGTCAATGTTACCATCGAAGGTCTCACTCATTGGTGCGGGCGCAAGGTCGTCAGAGTCTCCAATGGGAACGAGCGGAGACACGGTAGGCAAAGCATCCATGAGGCCCTTTACCAACTTGACTTCGATGACTGATCTATCGAGGATGCCCAAATCCCAAAGTGCCACGTTGAGTGACTCTGGGTGCTTCATCGGGAGGACACAGAGGCGATGAACGGATCCAAACTTGCGCTTGATGATGTGAGCGGCTATGTACTTCGATCTGGCGAAATGTGGGAAGCGTTGAACGAGGGGTTTGATGGCTGCTGCGATGGGTGTAGAACATGGGATGTCGCTGAGATGTTCTGTGATTCCGGTTTCAATGTCCTTGATTGTGACGGAGATGGTACGCGTCGGCGAGCCATAGATGGAGTGAAGTTTGTGAATTGCAAGTGGGAGGAGCTCTGATGGCTGGTCCGAGAAGGTAGGCGAACGCCTCGAAGGATTCTCCAAGGACATGTACGCGGTTGTGTGTGGTGGGCGGTTTGCGTGTGGTGGCGTTTGTTTCTGGCGTTCGGGGCTTTTTCGCTTGCCCGCGGGGGCTGCGGAGTACTAGGATGGTGCGGCCTATCAGAAGAGATTATTGAGGGGCCCACAGATGAGCAGACCTAGATGTACAACATATCACTATTACCATAAACATATCATAACAATCAAGTCTCGTATCAGAGCCATTTCTCCTCTGGGTTCTTTTTGAACTCCTCGTAGGCCTCCCTGTTGAAGAGTGAGATTTCCGTCTCGTTGTCTGTAGGTATGCTGTTAGTATATTTCCCTGGGTCATCTGGAGTACTGAAACTTACCAACACCAAGCTCATGGAGAGACTTGTCCGAATCGAGGTCCAAGAACCAGTCCTCGTCGTGCTCAAAATTTATCACGAGGTTCATTGTCTTGGAGCCGTGAGCATGCGTGTAGATCTTGAGCGAGTCATATGGGACGTTTCTGTATGGTCTCAAGGCACCTTCCGTGTTGATCTTGTTTGTGATGTCGTTGAATAAGTCACGCGGCGTCTTTGAACTGATGTCGTAGTCGTGGAGGATCACGTTCTTCACATTTCTGTAAGGGAAGGACTTTATCACTCTCATCGTGATGACGGACTGTGTCAGGGGCTTGACAGTGGATGTAAGGGGCTCGTAGTCGGTCATTGTGTTGCGGGGAGTATCGGCAAGGATGGATCAGAAGTGTGTAGGGGATGGCTCTGCTTAAATAAATATCGCTCCCTCCAGCTTAAAAAAAGTTCCTTCATGTTCCTCATCGCACCACTAAATTTTTTCTCCGGAGAAACAAGGGCACCTTCCCCGGGACAGCAGGCGGAGCGTCGTCTACAAGTGACAATGGAAACCAAATGCTCTATTTTGATTTAGAAAGTAGGCTATGGAAAAGAGGACACCTGCTGAAGTCAACCTGGGTGCTCAATGAAACGTGAAGAAAGGTCCAAGTGAGTGGGGGAATGCTTAAAGCTCAACCTCGGTCAAGCCAGCAGTACCAGAGACACAGTACTGGGTGAAGTTGGTGAAGTAGTAGTCAACGAGAAGTTTGTAGAACTCCTCGTCGTTAATCTTGTCAGCGATGGTGGCATTGGCGGTTTTGACTCCGCTGGTTGGAGCCCAGTCTGGGTTCCAGATTCTCAAAGAGCCGTAGAATGGAGAGTAATAAGAAGTGTCAACGGCAACGGTGACCTCAGTGGTTTCGAGCAAGAGATCTGGCCAAGCCATGAATGCAGAGACAACCTCATCCCAGAATGGCAAAGTCTGCTGGTCGTTGTTCTCAGTGTAGTTACCGGTACCAAGCAAAGTAAGGACCCAGGACATGTATGGGTTCTCCTCGATGACGTCGTAGCCACCAGCTCTGTCCATGATGATGTCGTACAAGGTCTGGGATGGGACCAGGTAGTTGGTCACGTTACCACCAATGTAGAGCTCCTTCCAACCAGCAGTCAAAACCATCTGGGCCGCTTCAGGGTCCTGCATGAAGTTGATGTCGGTGTTGATGTCAATGGTGATGGAGTTACCAACGGCAGCAGCGTACTGGGTATCAAAGTAGCCACCCATCAAGTAAAGGCCTGCGGCGTCGTTGACGAGGTCTGGGTAGATGGAGAGGGCTTGAGCAACGGTAGTGGCAAGACCACCCATGTAGATGGTGACTGGGTCGGTGTCCTTGTACTTCTTGACAGCGTCGATCAGGGCAATGGCACCAGCGGTGTCGTCGTAGGCGGTGACGTTGTCCCAGGTGTAGGAGTCAGCATAGGTTGGGGCCCAAGCACCTTGCCAGACAAGCTCACCGAAGAGCTTCTGCCACTGCTGGAAAGTGTCGTTGGTTCTGAGCAATGGGTTCTGGGCACCAATATGGAATGGGATACACTCGGTCAAGTTGTATGTCTCGAGGATGTTGGATGCCATGCCCATGGAGTCAACCACCGAGGAGGAACCGAAGGACATGGAGAGACCGACGACCTCGTGGCCGGCGGCCAATGGGAAGAGCAGCTGCATTGGAGCGAGACCATCGTTGTCGATGAAGATCTTCTTGGCCTGGGCGAACTGGACCAAGGAGGAGGCCAGGAGGGAGAGTGTGGAGAACTTCATTGTCGATTAGTTGATCAAGCTCAGTGCCCATTGTGCGATGAAAGGGTGGCGGTCGCCATGGGTTTTATAGGTCCATCTGCGCTATCGAGGCGCCTGTATGGTCTCTCGAGGCTGCTCGAGTGATGTGCGATGCCTGGCTGCGGGTGATAAGGCGAGAGCCAATGGGCGTGCGGGAATTACCGAGGCATCGAGCATCGAGCCCGACAAGCTGCACCAGGCGGTAATTAGGGGTTAATTTCCCTGTACAGATACACCCCTGGCCCTCCGCTCTCCGCTCTCCGCTGCCGTTGGACGGCACTGCAGCCCAGAGATTGGCCATGTGCCCGTTTCGGACAGATGATGTGCATATAGGGTATTGCGCCGTTTTAGGCCCCTTTGTTGAGCGTTCGGGTGCCAACGTTCGGTAGCTGGGGGCCTACAGAGGACAAATCTGAGAAGAAGAGCTTTGATTGAACCGATTTCACTGCAAATAATTTGACCTGCCAGCTGCGCCCAGTGCTGGGGACCCCCAAAAAAGCTTATCAAAAAGGGCCGAGACAATTCAACGAGCAGCCAGAAGCAGAAGCCGCGGAGTGGTCCGTCGGTGGGCAAGTGCGTCTCCAAACCCGATACGCTGGGCAATTCCGTCCGGTCTCGCCCCGTTTCTTGCGATATGCAGTAGAGGTCCACAGGTAGAGGGCTGTGGACTATACACCGTTCATATCAGTGGGCCGGCGGCGCCATGGTGGAGATATCATGATCACACGGACTCCCGGACAATCTGTGTTTCCTGGTTCACATCTTGCTCCTTCTGTTTCTGAGCTATAATGAATGTGCTCAGCGTGTTAATTTGTGCATCAATGGTTCTGAGCTTCTCCCCATCGTTCATCTCTCTGAAGGCGTCGTAGTTCTGAGTGAGCTCTTTGAGTGGACCGGCAAGTCTCTTCACTTGACCTGCGAGTGTGGTGTATGGGTCTTGTGGGTCCGCGGACATTGTGATGAGGGTCTGTGCGGGTGGATATCTCACCGTGATGGCGGCTTCTGGGATGGCTGGCCCGACCAGCCATCCCAGGATTAGAGTTCGAAGGATACGCGTTGAAAAATTTACGCGTCGCAACCAGCGCGATCGTCAATATGGACTTCATACACTTTGCGTGGGGCACCTATGTAGTACTTGCTTTGGTCTCTCTCTCCTCTGTGACACCTAGTACGCCTAGGAAGACATGTAGCCACTTGACAATCTCCTCAAAGTCCTGGTCTGTTATCTCGAGTAGGCCCTTGAACTTGTATCCCATCGCCCTGTAGCATATGTCACCGACTTCTGTCCAGTTGGCCTTGGGTTGTCCCTGCATGGCTAACTTGACCTCCTTGCTGATGATCCTCTTGAACTCCTGCCGTACCCTCTTCAACTTAAGCTGCTGTTCTTGTACCGAGGCCTCTGCCTGTCGTTTGGACGAGAGTTTGCTGAATGGTTGTAATCGTTGTCTCAATAACGCGTCCATCAGCTCCTCTTTGCGCTGTTCGTCGATGAAGTGAGTGCCAGACTTGTGTGATTCGTTCTCAACAATCTGCTGAAGCTTCAATACTGTGACTTCGAGCACGATACACTTGACCGTAGCGGAGGAATCGCTGCTGAGTTCAGTGTAGAACATCAGAAACACGTTCTCGTTTGTGGGAACCCTCGTCAGCAAGGCACGGTGAGAGACGTTCCCTGATGTCTCCGAGTGGTTAAGAATGGTCTGGAATGCTGCCGCTGTGTTGTCATTGGACGTGTACCTGTGGGTGGTGGAGGTTAGCGTTGTGTGATGGAATAGATAGCGGGGCAGCGGAAACTCACACGTTGTACGGTTTGTCGACGATAGCCCAGAGCGGTGTACACAGTGGATCAACCAGTGCGACCAAAACAAGAGCAGTCTTCAAAGTGCTGATGTGCTCGTTCACAATCTTGCTTCGACTGGTCCAGATTTCGATGTCTTGTGCGGTGTTAGTACGCGGCTGTCAACGTTTGAGGGCAACGCGGCACTCACCAGAAAGCGAAACGAGGTCCGGGAAAAGCGCTGAGGGGAGCACGCCATGGCCCAGATCTACTGACACTGTCGTCAGTGCCCTCTCATCCATTCTTATCTGTTGAGCTCGCGTAATCACTGCCAGCCGCCCAGATGTCAACACGGCCCGCACCGCAAAAATTACAGCGCCCAAAAGAAAAAATTCGCAGGGAGGGCCATCATCACGGCCCCACCCCGGCCAGCAACAACAGCATCATCTGCCCGCTCCCCTGTCCACCGATGGCTTCCTATTCCAAGGCCGACAGGGTCTACTCTGTCTCACGGGTCTACGCAGACGCCAACGAGCAGCGCCCACGCGAGTACTGGGACTACGAGAACGGCTTCGAAATCGAATGGGGCCAGATCTCCAACTACGAGATCATCTCCAAAATCGGCAGAGGAAAGTACTCTGAGGTGTTCATGGGACTCAACGTTGCCAACAGCCAGCCCTGTGTCATCAAAGTGCTCAAGCCGGTCAAGATGAAGAAGATCTTCCGTGAAGTCAAGATTCTCCAGAACCTCACGGGTGGGCCTAACATCATCGGCCTGCTGGACCTTGTCAGAGACTCACACTCCAAGATCCCAGCACTCATCTTCGAAGAGGTCAAGAACGTCGACTTCAGAACCCTGTACTCTAAGTTCAAGAAACAGGACATCCAGTACTACTTCACACAGCTGCTGATGGCCCTCGACTATTCGCACTCCATGGGCATCATCCACAGGGATGTCAAGCCTCAAAACATCATGATTGACCCCTTCCAGAAGAAGCTGAGGCTTATCGACTGGGGTCTCGCGGAGTTCTATCACAAGCACGTGGACTACAACGTCCGTGTTGCCTCCCGTTACCACAAGGGTCCAGAACTCCTGGTGAATTGCAACCAGTACGACTATTCCCTGGACCTGTGGTCAGTGGGTGCAATGATTGCTGCCATCGTGTTCAAGAAGGAGCCCTTCTTCAAAGGTGACTCCAACTTTGACCAACTGCTGAAGATTGCTGACGTGCTCGGGTCTGATGACTTGTTCAAGTACCTCAACAAGTACGGTCTCAAGCTCTCAAAGGACTACGTGGAAGTGCTGGGTGCGAACGCCAACGATAAGAGTGCTTCAACATACAGACCAAAGATCCCATGGAGAAACTTCATCACACAGAACAACAAGGCGCTCGCAGACGACGATGAAGTGATTGACCTGATTGACAACCTGCTCAGATATGACCACTTTGAGAGACTCACGGCGAAGGAGGCCATGGCCCATCCGTTCTTCAAGGGCACGCCATCCAACTGAAGTCACTCTACCTCTCCTTGCTATTTGTAACGATAATATTCCTTCTGTTCTTGCTTTATACCTTCCGTTGCCATGTTACTCTAATCTGCATCTCTAATATCACACTCGTAATCATTGTCTATCGTATGTACACTGTATTTTTGCTTAGATGAAGTACAGCCTCGTACGTCTTCTCTCAATGTGGCTCGACCCAAGGTTCATCTGACCAGTGAACTCCATACCACATGGCTCACAGTAGACCTGTCCGTTGACAGATAGGTAGTCACTGTTGATCTGGATGTGACACTTTGTGCACTTGAGACAGTCAACGTGGTATCTGTTATGCGTATCGTTCTCCAGGCACTTACCAACAATGCCAGATCCACAGACTTGACACAGTGAGTTGTTGGACAAGTGGTAGTGATACTCACAGTATGGCTCGTCGTTCAGCACAAAGCAACTGATGTTCTTGGAGAACTTCACGTCGCACAACGTACAAGTGAAGCAAGGTCTGTGCCACTGTCCCGATAACTCACCAGACTTGGAGTAGATTGGTTTGGTCATGATGTCCAGTCCACACTTACGACATGGTCCTTCCCCTGGTGGCCACTTTGGCTTCTCTGGCTTGCTGATCTGTAATGGCTTGATGTCCTCCTCCTTGTACTCCACGGATTCAGCGACGGAGTGACGATGTTCGTTATAAGATGGAGCAGAGCGAATGGACTGCGATGTGTTTTGAGATGCTTGGTCATTGACGGAATTATGGTCCATGCTCTCAGTATCGGCGTGCTTGACAGAGTGCATCTCGATCTGAAGACCCTTGGCACCAACAATGCTGGTTGACGATGATGGCGTCTTGTCGTTGGTAAAATCAAACGAGTTCTTCGACAAGTTGTGCGAGTGTGAAGAGTTCATGGTCAAGTTCTCCAACTGATGCTCAACCTCTTCAAACACCGTTGCGTTGGAGTCATGGAACTCATCCTTTTCGTAAATTGGGGACTGGTCGAATCCTGTGCTCGTGTAAGGCGACTCCCTTCTTTCTGGAGAGAACTCACCATCATACATCGAGCTTGCAACGGAGAATCTGTTCGAATGTACTGGTGGAGAGAGATCAGAATGTGGCGGAGATGTAGTGATGTTGTTGCCCTCTGGGTCAGAGACTGTGAATGACGGGATGATGCTGTGACGTGGTGGGGTTGGTGGGATACTCATTCTCATAGTCTCATCAAGCTGTGGCGTCGGCTGTTCAGAGCCTTGACCCTCTTGAATGTTTGGAGACAGGATGACACTCTTCATGGACTCATCGTCAGACTCTTCATCAGAGGAGAGATTCAGCTCGTCATCACTGGAGTCGAGTGTGTCACCGAGTGAGGTTGTCGATGGGTTCGGAATCTGCTTCTTTGGACTGTATCTCACAGTACCCATCGAGTCATTTGTCTGGTCAAAGCTGTAGTCGTCAGCGCCAGACCGATCTGGTGATTCGGTGACCATGGCTGGTGGCTTGTACTCACCCTGGATCGAGCGGTCTGGACTTTGCGGTTGACCTTCTGGACACTCATGAGTAGAAACAGGCTGTGGAGAAGGCTGAGCATGGAATGGCTTCTGCTGTCTCGATCTTGCGAACTTGTTAGGAGCATTCGAAACAGGGATCAACCTCGTTGGTGGCTCATCTGGGATCGATCTCGTAGGTAGACCTTGCACAGCTGGGACCTCCATCGGCTTCATTGGGCCCTCACCAACTCTGATTTCTGGGATCCTCTGAGCTGTGTTCGTAGAAGACACGGACTCCACTGGGCTTTTAACCGAATCCGTCAGAGACGCGTTCGAGCCTTGCTGGAAGGACTGCGTGCTCATGTAGACACTTCCTCCATCATTACCACCTGGGCCGCTAGATGTGGTACTATCACTGCGGATATCGAACTTGCTCGAGACGGCACTGTGCGGTGGGAAGTTTGCAGACTTTGCACTCTGAGGAGGGACGTTTGCAGAGGTAGCACCCAGAATTGGAAATCTCGATGAGGTAGCGCTTCGCGGTGGGTACGATGAGCTGTTCTCTGGAGGAAGTTGTTCGGATCTGTTGAAAGAGACACCGATGGTGGAGTGTGGAATTGAACGAGTTCCTTGTGGTTGCGAATTGGTTTGACCCACGGGCACAGTGGCCGCCGTTCTGGGGGTATTGGCACTCTGAGGGGATGATGACCCAGGAGAATATGTCTTGTTGGCCAACTTAGCATCAATCTGGAGGTTTGGCACTGGTGGGGTCGCACCATGTTTCACGTTCGGAGCTGAGTGGTTCTTTGACTTTGGGTAGAACTCTGACAAGTTCCTCTTCTGAGCGTTCCCGTGGTGCACGGAGTGTGTCGGTGACGTGATCTGGCTTGTTGAGGCCGATCTCGAGTCCTGAAGGGTTGATCTTGGTGAGCTTGAGTGGGAGTTCACACGAGACTTGTCGGGTCTGTAAACATCGAAACCTGCTCTCTCGTAGACTGATTTGTAGTTGACCGGAGCGATGGTTGGGAAACGGCTGTTTGGCAGCTTGTGGATACCCGTTGGAGACTGTGCGATTCTTTCTGGAAGCGTCCGGAAGTAGGACGGCTTCTTACTGTGCATAGACTCAGTTGGACTGATGTTGTTGGGCCTCATCCTTATTGGCGTGTTGGCGAATGACAGTGATGAGCTCTGATGGATAGATCCCCGTACAATTGGACAAATGTGTATCGCCGAAAATGGTAAGGCTGATGCTCTGGTTGGAGGTGTGAATTGAAAGGGCCGGTGGTCGGGGTAGGATGCGAAGGAGGCGAGTGGATGCCGCGTAAGATGTGTCAAAGAGAGGAAGCAAGTGTTTTGCCCGGCTTGTTTGCTTTTGAGTCCGTTTTGTGGCAGATGGGCGTTCGTCGCTGAGAGATGGCGGAGCGCCTCGTTTTTTTTCCAGGCCCGTACGGTGGTCCGTCAAGACGCGTTTTTTTGTTTTCCTTTCGCTCTGGTCGCGTTGCTCGGCAACGGCCACACTCACACGCGCGATCGCCTGACGGCCGGTTTTATCGGTTGGCGCCGCACTTGCCGGCGGCTCTCGCGCTTTTCCGCGAACCCGTTCGATATGTGTGGCGGGCAGTCCTGCGGGAGGGGAACCGGAAGCCAAATCCATCGCAGACAAAGACCCCACAAGAGTGGAGCAATTTGCCACTCACACAGCAAGAACTACCATGACAGACTCACCGGATGCCCAGATTCTGCCCATGTCCATCACAGAGACACTTCTCAGCAAGTACAAGAGCCGGGCTGCCAATGTGGGCGACAAGGCGATGCAGTCTGCTCTTGAGAACGAACTCCACGATGACCACGGGGGCGAAGAAGGCGAGTCGTTTCTGAAACTCACGGCTTCACTGGTTGACTCTACAGTGAGAAATGCTTGGTCGTGGCTCAGAGGTAAGCCTATGGACTTCACAGAACATGAGAAAGTGGAGAGCCTTCTTCTGCAGAAAAAGACAGCAACTTCTTATCAGGCATGGCTTCGGGCATCTGAAGAACTGGACACGCTCCAGAACTTCGACAAGTGGAAGGATCAGAAGGAGTCGTCACTATACGACTACAAGCTCATTGAGAAGAACCTTCACGAACTGAGAGAGGCCAGAATATCAGGAGATGCTCGTAAGCTTCTTTACCTCATCCGCACAACTTGGACAAGAAACATCGGCAATATTGGCAATGTGAACCTCTACAGGCATTCACACACCGGAACGAAGCACTTGATTGAGGAGTACTTGGAGGAGTGCGAGCTTGCCCTGGAGACCCTGACCAAAGAGGGTGCTCACGACATTGACGACAGATACACTCTCAGCATGCTCACGCAGACCAGAAAGAACATTGGTCGTACCGCTTTGCTCCTCTCTGGAGGCGGTGGCTTTGGACTCTTCCACATCGGTGTGCTGGCTGCATTGCTAGAGGAGGATGTTCTTCCAAGAATCATATCTGGAAGTTCTGCTGGTGCTATTGTGGCAAGCATTCTCTGTGTCCACAACAAGGACGAGATTGTGGATTTGATCAGCACCATCGTTGACCGCAAGTTCGACATCTTTGACGATACGAGTAAGAAGGAGGGGATTATACTGTGCCTATCAAGATTCTTGAAGTATGGAACCTGGTTTGACTCAGAGAACCTTAAACAGACGATGATCGACTTCTTGGGCCAGCTCACATTCAGGGAGGCTTTCTACAGAACAGGCAAGATACTCAACATTCCAGTATCTCCAGCCAGTGTTCACGAACATCCAAGGCTCTTGAACTACCTGACTGCTCCTTCTGTCTTGATCTGGTCAGCAGTGTGTGCATCTTGTTCGCTTCCAGGTGTTTTCCCTTCTTCCACGATCTACGAGAAGAACCCCAAAACAGGTGTTACTCAGGAGTGGCATCACCAGTCAGTTAAGTTTGTTGATGGCTCTGTTGACAACGATCTTCCAATAACCAGACTCTCTGAGATGTTCAACGTTGACCACATCATTGCCTGTCAAGTGAACCCCCACGTTGTTCCATTCCTCAAACTTTCCGTGACCTGTGTCGGAGGTGAGATTGAAACTGAGTACAGTGCCAGACTCAAGACCAAGCTGGGCCAGTTATACGAAATATGGGCAGCTGAGGCTACCCACTACTTGCAGATGTCTGCCGAGGTTGGGATTTCGAGAAATTTGTGCACGAAGCTTCGCTCGGTGTTATCTCAGCAGTACTCTGGTGACATCACGATCTTGCCAGAATTGAAGGAGGTGATGAGGCTGGACAAGATTCTGACAAATCCAACTCCGGAGTTCCTGCTGCATTGTACCATGAAGGGTGCCAGAGCAACATGGCCAAAGATCTCTATCATCAAGAATCACTGCAACTTGGAGTTTGCCCTTGACCGTGCAATCAAGGCATTGAAGGGAAGAAACTTCAAGGACATGAACTCCACATTGGCTCTTGTCAACTCACCAAGTCTCGCTCCAGAAGGGGACAACCAGAAGATGAATCAGACTGGCAATTCCAAGTCAGCTCCTCAAGCCGACTTCAGACAGTCCATGATGAAGAAGAACCATCATCGTCGCAGATCAGAGACTATCAGCATCGGAAGAATGAAGAACTTGAGACCTGTAAAGTCGACTGTGAGCGTCCGTCCAACAGATCCAAGCACACCAAGATACCAGCCATCCAGCCCTGTCGCAGTCGCAAGATATCACAGATCCTACTCCGCATCTAACCAAGAGACCGGCAGCTTTTTCACACCACAGAACTACTCTCTTCTAACGCCAGAGTCGTCTCAGGAAAGCTACTTCAGACCACACACGGCAAACTCGCCTATCAAGAACTCAAGATCATCTGCGCACATTTCCAGAAAGGACTCATTCACTGTCTCCAACTCATCGAGCTCGGAGAAGCTCTTCATTAACGCCACCAAGAAGACCTGTTACAACAACATTGATGGTTCTGATGGCTTGTTTGACTCCCCACGTGAGCCACTCCCAAGTACCAATGCTGATTTCGGCTCTGATGAAAGCTTAGCTGACAACGTAAAGGATAACGAGTACTCGGGTTCCGACCAGTCCCAGAAGTGAAATGAATTTGCCACGAGGCATTACCTTTGCATGACTAATTATCTGCATTCGCTCATGATGATACACGGTATATTTATTCATCTTTCGTAGAAACTTCGTGACAATTGAGGGGTCATGATCAGTCCGTGTAGTGTCTAGTACCGTCCTGCGTGTGCAAACTGAGCGCATCATCCAAGCTGTCCTCCTCACCATTGACAAGTCTGCTCTCAAAGTCTTCGTTCTCCTCTGGACGTGGGAGGGTGCC
The DNA here is from genome assembly GCA_030569395.1 of Petasospora rhodanensis. Taxonomy (NCBI): domain Eukaryota; kingdom Fungi; phylum Ascomycota; class Saccharomycetes; order Phaffomycetales; family Wickerhamomycetaceae; genus Petasospora; species Petasospora rhodanensis. Next base: position 39,507 of record JAJMKQ010000249.1, read on the forward strand.
CTCTCTCTCTAGTTCCTGCAATCTTTGCGATGTCCTTGTGAAGAGAAGCCACCCTGTGAACGTCAAGGCAAGCACTGTGAACAAAATAGAGATGATATCAATGAATCTGGACATCGGATCCTTTGTACGTCCGATGTCCTTGATCTTCTCGCCAACGAACAAGTACATTGTCAGCTTTGGGGAACTGATGACACTCCCGAGGGTGAAGTTCATGACTGTCAAGCCCGGAATGGCGGCAAGTGCTCCGTTGGTCAATGAGTATGGGAATGGACACACTCTAATCAGGGCAATGATCCAGAAACTGTTGTTGTCGCGCAACACGCTCGAGAAGGCGTAGAGCTTCTTATTCGATGAGATGAGTGCCTGGGCTTTGGAGTGGAAGAAGTATCTGAACACAAGGAAGGCAGCCACGGAACCCGAGATGGACCCGGCAGCAATGATGAACCATCCATGGAAAGTAATGCCAAAGAGGCAACCAATGATGGTGTTGGTCAAACTGAACCCGATCAGAGGTGGGAAGGAGATGACAAACAACGTGGCCCCCAAAGCCCAAGGCATCCATGGGATGTGGGCCCAACGGTCAGAGTACTCCACAATGGTGTCAAGGATAGGCTCGTGGAAGATGAGCATAGCAATACCCATCAGATGTGTGACAATCAACACCAGGGCAATGCCGATCTTTCCCCAGACGGATTGTTTTCTCCACGCCAGGAGAGCTGTATGTGACATGTTGATGGCCTCCTGCTTTGCTGTAGCGAAGGAGAGCTCGAACGCCGACTGTGGTGGTGGCGACATCCGTTGCTCTTGTGGTACAACAAATGGATTCTCTTGGACCATTATCGGCTTCTGGTTTTGCGAGACAGACGGACAAAGGTCGGACTAGACAGGCTCGCCTTGCACAACATCAACAGAACTCCGCCTGCTCCTGAATTGCGCGTCTCGCATCTTTCGGAAATTTTGAGCCGATCCAGTAATATCCCAAAACGGCAATTACCGAGTTTGCTGACGGCTCTTGCGTTCTTTATGTTTACCGCTTTGGAGGAATTTTAAAGTCATAATAATCATAATATTAAACGGGGTCGTTAAATCTTATCACCCTTAGTGTCGTCTTTGGAAGCCTTGATATCGTTCAACATGGTCTGAGTACGAACCAACAAGTCATCTGTCTCCGAAGGTCTTGTTCTGATACCAGCAGAGCTCACTCTTCTCTTCCCTGTCATGTTCACACCCTTCAACTTCTTCACGAGGTTCTCAAGAACATCTTCCTCGGCTGTACCGTCTTCGAGTGCCTTAGATCTCTGCTCCTTTGCCTTCTGCGCCTGCAAGAAAATCTCCTTTCTTCTGTTCACAATCCTTGTCTTCTCCTCATTCTCCAAGTTCTCCTTATGCACCTTCTTGAAGTCACGAGCAAAGTCCAAAAACTTCAGCACGAACGTCGATCTGGAGAGCTCATCTGTCGGATCCTCGGCATAGTAACGCATCAGTTTCTCAAAGTCACGGACAACATTCAGGTGCTCAGTCTGCAACAACGCACATTTGGCAAGAGCAGCTGGGAGGTATGGCTTGAGGTTGGCCAAGATGTTGTCATCTGGATGGAACGTCGATGGGTCACTCAAATTCCCGGACTCGATAGACTTCTCAACGTTCTTGACACTCTGGATGTAAGCGTTCACATCAGCGGTGAGCTGATCAATCTGGACACGAGCAGTGTCATGAAGCAACGAGAACTCCTTGGTGAAACTGAGCATCTCTGGGAAGTTCTTTCTCACGACCTTCTCAATGTAGTGCAAAAAGCTTGTTTTGTCTTGCCCCTTGATGAAATTCAACTTGGAGAGATCGTCAAGCTTGAAACCCTCAACCTGCTTCCTGTTCATCTGGTTACCAATCTCTTTGATTAATACACACAAGTCCTGGAAACTGTTGGACCCTCTAATGATTCTCAGCGAACTGTCAACGGCACTGAGCTTAGACATCAAGGTCAAGTAGTCCTTCTTGTAGGTCTGCAACGTCAATAGCGCTCTGGCCCTCGATCTCCAGTAGTGCCTCATGTTGACACATAACTCCAAGTATATTCGGTCAGCTCTTGCCAAGTTGGACACCGGCAATTCTGGCTTGGTACCCTTCACAAAGTCAGTCATGTATGGCTTGTAGCTCTTCAACAACGTGTTAGATACCTGGCACAGATCATCTCTGGTGAAGAACTCCAGCACGCTGATCTCTAGAGTCTCCGGATCACAACGCAATACCTTCTTCACAAACTCGCTCTCACCCAAGCCGGAGAACATGTGGAGGTTGATACCAAATTGCTGTGAGAGATCACGAGGCAAGAAGCTTACCAATGTCTTTTCCAGTGGAGTCTGTGGAGTGACCTTTCTCGCTGTATCCTGTACTGTGAACAACAGCTCGATCTCACCAAGAATTCCATGTGCTCTCAACTCCTGAATCTTGAACTTGTCTTTGGAAGAGTTCCAGAACGTCTCCTCAACATTCACACTGTGCCAGTGAATTTGCTTGAGCTTCTTGGCATTCACCAGCGAGGACTCGATCTGGTCCAGCTTCTCATTCGTCAGTCTCTCCTTTACCTGTGTGTTTACTCTGAGTTTTGGTACTGTTAAAGCACTGCCTGTTGGAAGTGCCGTAGCAGGTGGAGGAGGAGGAGGAGGAGGTGGTGGTGGTGGTGGACAGCCTGTCTGCGTTTTTGAGAGATCCGGCTCTGATTTGGACATGAACCCAGGCAAAGGTGGAGGTGGGGGAGGTGCAGCACCACCTGTAGGTGCCGAAGACACACTCTCTGGCTTCTTGATCGATGCAAGGAATGGTGGCAGTGCTGGAGGAGGAGGCGGTGGAGCCACCGAGGTGGATGCGGGCAAAATTTCTGGCGCAGAACTTGGTGTCTTCATGAAGTCTGGCATAGGTGGAGGAGGTGGCGGTGGAGGATGTAGCGATGAGGCTGGCGAATCGGTGCTGCGGCCCCTCATGAAATCAGGCAGTGGAGGCGGTGGGGGAGGAACAGGAAGCGATGATGTACTTGTGGAGGGTGCACTGCTCGACTTGAGGAAGTCTGGCAGAGTCGGCGGCAGCGGAGGTGGAGGAATCGGCAGCGAAGACGACGTCTGCTCAATGTCCAGAGGACCGGTCAAGTTCTCGGTGCTTTTCTCATCACACGAGGTACCACAGTATGACACTGAAGAGATTGTGTTCTCGAACGAGGACACTGACAGTGGACAGGCATTAACACGGCCTGTTGCGTTTCGAGGTTGATGTTCTTGCCGTCCCTCGGTGGAGGTCTCTGTGGGATCACCAAGATCACCGTTAACTGACTCAAAGCTCTCTGAGGATGAAGCAGATCTGCATTGTGTTGAGTCTGTCAGACCGGCAAATGATAGCAACGACAGTGTGGACTTGCTGTGAATCATGGATGTTCTTCTGTTGGACTTTCCCAGCTGTGGACCAGAGACGTTGCGCTGCTTCAAAGACATCAACAGAGAGTTGGATTCACGGCGGTAGTTCCTGTTACCCTGTATCATAACTTTATGTGTTTGCACCCTAGGTGTAGCCAATGCGTCCTTAAGCTTCCTTTTCAAGTCGTCGACCTCTGCCTCTCTGTCTGCGAGCAACTTCTTCAAATCAGCGTGTGGCAAGTTGGCCTGCTTCTGCTCCAACTTCAGAAGTCTGTTCTCTTCAATCAGCTCTCTGACTTTCTCACGGATGCTGTCTGTCTCATCAAGTGTTCGTCTTGCAATCTCGTCCGTAGTCATCAGTTCTTTGAGTTTCGTGATCTCTGAAGCGAGAAAGGCATCCGGGCTGGACTCAGTGGCATTCCTGTTCTGTTTCACCTTATCAACCAACATATCAACGAGCTTGAAGAACTTGGCCGTCTCTGGGATTGAATCGCGGTCCAAAACTTCGTTGAAGGAGGAGAAGAGGTGCTGAACTGACTTTGTGAGCTCTTCGTGTGAGTGTCTGGCCTTGATCCTGTGCATCATGGACTCAACGTTGTCGTCTGGTCGAAGTTCATCAGAGAGGTCGTTAGCGAAGATTTTTTCCTGAAGCGATCTGTAGCGTTGAATCAGATCATCAATATCCTTGTCTCCAATCAGTCTCATCTTATCAAAGAGCAAGAAGACACCAGCTTCTCTCAACTTGAGGAGGACCAATCTCTTGTCGTTCTCCGATGAGGAAAACTCACAGATCGAGAGGATGAAGGTCAACGTGCTTGCGACTAACTCCTTTACAATGGACTTTGTGAACACCAGCGTGTCATCTTGCAAAATGGTATCGAGTGAGTGGAGCCAAGGAGAGAAAATGTCCAACTCTGTAGATGAACTGATGAAAGCTTTCACGACGTTGTTTCTGCCCACTGGTGCGTTGGCTTTTGTGACCTCTGTCAACACTTCGGTGACCAACTTCTTGTTTACAGCCTTGTTCGATGATATCAGCAAGTCAACAAGGAACGAAACAACAGAGAACTCCTGTGAGACAAGATCAACACCTCTTTTCGAATGGAGCAACAGCTTGAAACAGTAGATCACCAACGTCTCCTTCTCAGTGTCTGATGGTTCAATGCGCACTTGCAGAAGCTTGGTGTGTCCATCAGAGAGTAAGAACTCATCAAGGAAGTCGTCTCTTCGTAGTAATCTCTCGAGCTTGTGCAGGTCCTCTGAGTTGAGATACTTCACCTTGGAGAGAAACCAGTCTGGAGTGTACACCACAGCGGGTGACGGAGGTGGATGCTGATGATCATGACAGACAAGGGCCCACTTTCGTGATATAGAGGCACCCATCAGGTTCTTCTTTGCGTCCCTGTTGAAAGAGCTCTTCTGCAGTAACTGTGCAAACAACGTCTCCACGATCTCATCTGCGGGTGGCTGCGACTTGTCGTAGTTGAGAAACTGGTAATCGATACCACTCAGCTCCTGCTCGATCTGCCTCGTCTGTTCATGGACTTTGTTCTTCCATTCATCAGACAGCCCGATTCCCACAATGTTCAGTCCTAGATCCGCGATGTCTGTGGTCGGTTTCTTGGGCAATGGCTTGGACTTCTTCGTGACAGAGAGTGATCGCCGTAGTGTTTGCAGTGGATTCCCGGACAAGGGTCGTGATGAGTGTCTCTGGTTCAGTTTGTCCACGCTTACCGTATAGTAGTTGTCCTTGGTGCCATTGGGTGTGGCCATGGTCTTGATGTTGTTAATCCTGATCATCGTGAAACGTGTGGGTCTGTATGTGTGTGATGAGTTTAGCGTGCCTTGGGGTGCCTTTTAATCTGGTATGGACAGGGCGGCAAACTCCACATTTATAAGGTGTGATGAACTCACTGCTTGCAGTGCAAATATTGGAAGCCGCCGTGTGGTGGGCGGGTGTGTGGGATCGTAAGCGCTTGACGAGATGGAAGCTTCAACGCGTCTGAAACCCAAACAACACAGCTCTCAACCCTCGCACTCGAAAAATACACGCGTGTGGGTAGAGTCGTGGCGCTACCGGATCTGGCCTGTCACATTTTGTGATTTTGAGTGGAACAATTTCACACAACGTACAATTCTGGTGGGTTTTGAATGTGATGAGCGGGTGACAAGTCACTTTTGCAATACATCACTGGCTTGACATTTGACACGGATTTGAATAGCATCAAAAGCCAAGAAGGGCCTCATTGGTAATTACCGAACAGTCCAGTAGCCACAGAAACTCAAGTACGGATGCTTCGAAGGCGGGCAGGGCTATGAATTCCTCTAAGTGGTCTGTGGCCTGTGAAACGTAGTTCATATCAATGTCTTCTCTAGGAAAACATCTGGCTCCCAAAATCTCAGATGTCAAGCCCAGGAACTCGTTGGGCCTGTCTCCACGGCACTGATCTGCGTTTGCACGCCATCGCGATGAGTTCGCTTACATGTGAGGAGTCAGATTTCACCGAGATATGGCAGATGCGAAGGAGGTGGCGAAGCGTCTGTCTCACCCTCTGGATACATGTACTCTCGAGTTTTACATACCTCCTATACAGGAATCGCTTACTGAGATTTGCAAGCATGGCCACCTTCGACATTCGACGCTTGACACTCTCGCGGAGTCACCATGGAATGGCTGCGAACAGACACTGCCTCTCGAAAATCATCCCAGGCTCCGTCGGCCGGCTAGACCGTTCTAAGGTTTGGCCCAGCGCGTAGAGACGGCGATGTTTAAGTAATCACTGGTCAGAGACAACCGGCCCTGGGCTGCCCTCATAAAGTGAACGCTGTGATACTAATGAGCTCAAGCCTGCCCCACAGCAGTGAACTGAGCCAAGCAGATCCAAGCCGAGCTCCACGTGATCTGCGCAGGAGAAAACCAAAACAAACCGGGCCCGCGCCGGCAGATTGCCGCGAAGCCTGTTTGCCAATCAGAGGCGCTCTCTGGTCAGCGCGACTGCCGCGTAGAGAGTGTGCCTACTCGTCGTGGCGAAGTCCTATCGGCCCCTATCCAGCAGTCTGAAGCCCCTTCGCCCCTAGAGCGTGAGTCGGACCGCGCTGCCCACTACCCCGTACCCAAGCGCACTCACGCCCGCAGGCGTCCTCGCCCAAACGGGACGAAACTGTCTCCGAAGAGAGCAAAAAAGCAGCAACAAGGAAAAAAAAAAATCTCCGCGAAGTTGGCAGAATTCCAAATCAACACATCCCAGAATCTTCCCACAACAACGAAAGTAAAGTCTGGGCAAAAAGACTTCACTCCTCCTCGCTCATCTCTCCCCCACAAGCGCTGCGCTGCCACCGGATCAACATCGAAGCAATCCTCTCCACTCGCTCCCCTTCACTGGCCTGCCGTCCGCTCGCTGACATTCCCGCTTGATATAAGCCCACCAGCCTTCTATTATTAGCAGGTGCTCAACAACACACACGCTTTGTTCTCGCACACATCAACACTCCTCACCACACACTCTCCTACATCGCTAGCTCGACTCTTCAGCCATGGGTGATACTACTGGGATCGCTGTGGGTTGTGCCGTCGGTATCCCGAGCTTTGTCGCAATCTGTGTTGCAGTCTACTTTTTTGTGAAAACTAGAAAGAGACTCGAGCAAGAGGACATCGAGTTCCAGAAGGACGAAGGTGTTGCCAATGTGAACCAGGATCTCAGTTACGACAACCTGGACCAGCTCAGGGAGTCCTTGCCTGTCGATGTTGACCACTCCGAATCCTCCGACGACGGGAAAGTTATTTCTGAGAAGTCTCCAGTAGAGCCTGGCTCTCCACAACAGAAGGAGAAGAGAAGCAGATACGTTCCAGCTTACAGAAAGCAGATGAAGTCGTCAATGACCAGTGTCAACAACTCCAGAAGTTCTTCCGTGACGAACCTCCAGCCGCCTATCGGTCAACAACAACCACAACAAGCACTCGGCTCGAACTCCTCAATCAACTCCTCCAACACCAATGCCACCAACTTGACAGACCACTTCTACAGCAATGTGCCTGTACTTGACTCCGAACAGAACATCGAGTCGACACACAACAGCATAGATCTGGCTAGATCGTTACAGGGTCCAACGCCGTCATATGGCAAGAAGTCTGGCCCGATGCAGAGATCATCATCCACATCAACGTTCAATGACGAGTACGACTTGAAGAACAACTACAACGTGGAGAATGAGAACGAGATCCAGGAAGAGGACCAGTATGAGAATGAATTCACAAATTACACAGAAAACAAGAGGGCGTTCATCGAAGGGTTAAGGCCAAAGATTGAGCAGTGACCGTTGCAGAATCAGAACCATACACACAAATCAACCACAAACCCGCTTATGACTAATGACAACATCAACGAAAAGTGTGGATACAGAAGACTACCCATAGTGGCTTTTCTTCGCCTTCATTTTTTTCTTGCCTTAGTTCTGCCTTTTGCCTTTCTCTGATCTTCCTACCTTCACTTCATCACTTCACCCATCCAGGCTCGCTTTCTTGCCTTTGTTTTTTGGTTTTATTTATCACACAGATTATGGACTCCTTGGAGTTTTGAGTGCAGTTATAGACTGCCCCCGTTGTTGCTTTTAATGTACCGTTATTGATTTTTCCTAGATGTCAAATTTTTTGTATTTACAGGCTTCGCATACTTCATCAATCAAACAGAGAAGTCCACAGACTTGTCTTCCAGCAGGTCAAACACTTTACCATCAACAGTCAAAGACCACTCGTGGATCAAAAAGTCGTGATGTCTGTTCTCTCTGTCAGCCACGAGCTTGATGGTGCCCTGCTGCTTGGAGCCCTTAACGTCAAACTTGATATCCACCACACCTTTCACTTGGTTCAACTCACCAGAGATCCATGGGTACACACTAGCGAAGTCGATCTCATCACCGAGCATGTCTCTAATCACCTTTGATCTTCTGAGGAAATGCAGAGTGGTGGTGACAATTGGGGAGTTGGTCTTTTCGTAGTTAAACATGAGCACGGATGCGATACCCATCACGATCCAGAATCCGACGAATTGCACACGTCTCATTGTGCTCTCTCTCATTGGGTTTGGAAGCTCACGGTCCACTGTCATAGGTCTGTTTCCATTTGGATACTTGGCATGGGCGTCCTGTTCTGACAGAATCACATTGTCCGCTGGTGGTGGAGCGGATGGTGTCGTTGTGGCTTTCGTTCTGAGAAATAGGGATGTGTGTGGTGTGAAGAGTGTTTTGGCGATTGCGGGCGAGGCTCTCAGCTGGAGAGCTCTGGATCTAAGTGGGAACATCGTTGTAGGTGAGGTTTAGTTGGCTCTGGGGCCCCTCTGGAACCGGTGGCATGGGCAAGCTCAGCTGCTGAATTTTTCTCCCGGCCGAAGCAGAACCCGAGCCACAAGGCCCTGCCTGTCTTCTAGGCAGAACCCGCGCAGGCGCTCTGCCTAGCCTCCCCGCCTTCTAGGCTTCTAGGCAGAGAATGGTAGGGCCACGGGTGTGTACGGAATTAGCAGGCGACGGGCCGGAGGCGAAATGGGATCAACACCACGCTTCCATCCAGCGGGGGACTGATAAGCTGTTACAAACTCCGTACCACTGAACAACTTCACTATAAATGCCAATCGTGAGTCTTGAAAGACACGCTTCCAACATCCAGTGACTAACATTTATCCCAACCAGATCAGCAAAGCAGTCCACATCGGCTTCGACCTCATCCTCGTCTCCACAGCATTGGCTGGGATCAAGAGGAACACAGGGCTCACCCCAAAGACTGATGTGTTCGGCAAGGACATGGAGCATTACTTCCACAAGTATCTTGACGCTGGCGAGTATATGTTCGACACGAGCGTTGGCATCATGAACACATCCGGTTACTTTGTAAGAAAGTGATGGAGATGAAACAGGGGATACTTCTAGAGAAGTGTTGTGTTTCAAACGTATGGCTTATTCACGATTATATTATTAAGGAGCAAACACTGTAGAGATATGCCTCATCTATGATGGATTGAAGGGCAATAAACCATGCAAGTTCTTAATGTCATCCTCTAGATCTTCCACGTCGTGCTCCTCCTCACCTAGAGCGTGATAGTACAACCCCATCTGATTTCTGGCAACATTCCCTTTGTTCCCACTGTTTCTTCTGTTCACCATCCCACCGGTAGCATGTGGTTTGGATCTCTGGTCATGGTACTCCACCTTGTTGTTGCTCATGCTGCTGTTGATGTTGACAACCTGGGACAAGGATCTCATCGTTTCCCAGAAATCCAGCTCGTCATCCAGCTCTTCGTGGCCAAACACGTCTTGATGTGTACTCATTCTTTTCTTTCGACTGTTGTTACTGGAGCCAGATGTTCTGCGTTTGTGCGCTGTTGACTGCTGCTGTTGCTGCTGTTGTGATGATTGCCCCTGCTGTTGCTGCTGTTGGTAGTGGGCATGTGAGCCGCCGGTGTTCGGGTTCAACAACCTCGTCAAGTCACTCTCCTTCGTCGTCTCCAAGCTCGAACTTCCAAGTTGTGGCTGTACCATTGCTGGGAGGTAGTTGAAGTGTGTATATCTGTTTGGAAGAAGTTCGTCGTTCTGGTGACCAGAGAGGTTGGAGGCCGAGTCCTCTGGAGATTGGCCCTTACCGTTTGTCGTCGAGGCGTAGTGATGGTGGATATGTTGATGAATCGAGATCTTCAAGTCGTTCTGTTTGGCTGTCTCGATAAGCTGGCGTGCAAGGTCGGTGCTTGAGATTGCACCAGAAGATATGGACAGCCCCGAGCGGTCCTTGAGTGTGTACTTCCAGTCAACATCTGTGGTGGCTGGCTTTGCCGACTCTGCTGATGATGAGAGACCGAAGTTCTGCATCTGTGTCATGCTGCCCATCAACGAATTGTTTTGTGTGGCGTTCCCTGTTCTTCTCTGTTGCGCGGTGTTGAAATCCATGTTAATCTGCTGAGGTCTGGCGTCCATTGCAGCATGTGACTGATGCTGTCGAAGCTGAGCAGCAGTTGAAACGCTGATTTGCTGTGGTGGTTTGTTCTCGTTGTTCTTTGTCTGGTCATCGGACCCATCTGCCTCGCCTCCTTCGTCGAGCCCGTTCTTGTCATTCTGTGCCTCTTTCTTCGTCTTCTTCCGACTTGACTGCAAATTCTCACTGATCTCAGCAATCTTGGACAACCCACCTTGAATAGAGTCAATCTCCTTCTTGATATCAGGATCAGCCTTGCCTCTCACCACATCAGTGACAATCTTACGCCATCTGTTACGGCAAGTAAGACTGGGTCTGGACTCCATCTCCACAGAAATCGTGCGCCACTTCGTCCCATAGGTCTTGACCTTCTTAATCAAGCTGAGATCCTCTTGTAGCGTCCATGGTCTGAGTCTGTCCTTTGTGTTTGGGTCCAACACCTCGATGTAACGCTTAGCGCATTGATCATCGGTTCTCCCAGGGATTTCCAGCGAGATTGTCTGCCACGAAGGACCGAGCTTCTCATATGAAGCCAAGAGCAGCTGGTCCTCTTCTGGTGTCCATTTACCCTTCTTCAACGTAGGGTCCAACGAGTTGGTCCACCTCTTGCGACAATCTTTTGGCTTTCTTGTCTTCAACTGCTCACTGATCTGATCCCAGTCAATCTGATTCGGCAATCTCGTGGAATGGTCAACCCATGATGAGGCATCTAGTGACTTGATTCCTTCAGGGTATCCGAGCTTGCTCAACTTCTCGTTAATTAGGGCCGTGAGGAGCATGTCTTCTTCCTTTGTCCATGGTTTACGTGAATCTCGACGATAGGTGGTGTATCCGAGTGACTCAGTAATGTCCAGGGGATTGATCTGGATTGTTTTCTTCTTCTCTGTCATGGCTGATGATGTGATCGGAGAGGATGAGACGGTGGGTGACGAGGACGTGAAGAGGGTTTAGGTGAGTGCTCGAGTCGAGTGTGCTGAACAAAGCAAAGTAAACAAGACATGACACAGCGGACTGTTTTTTTTGGGCCAAAATGGTTACGCCACGCACGGGGTTGTCCTGGGGTTTCTTGTTTCAAGGACCCAGAAGACGCATTTAGAAGGTCCAACAAAGCTTTAAGATGGTTTCTGTGTTCATATATTCCTTGTGATGGAATGCACAATGGCTCCACCCTCTCCTCGATCAAACCTTGCGCTGTCCTGATGTATACATAACCGTTGGCCAGCCCGAACCCAACAGAGTCAGAAAATTTTCAAGCCGCTGACTCCGCGCATCTGACTCAGAAGAGCTCCATGAATCCCCCGTACATCGCACAGTGGGAGTTCTCGCGCTTGTTCAGCGCCTCTGGGAGCCACTCGTTCATGTTCTGGATACGTCTGGTAGATGCTGGGTGTGTCGAGAGGAACTCCGGCGTGCTGGAGCCCAGGTGGCGCTGTTCGAACGCGCTCATGCGCTGCCAGAGCCTTGGTGCCTCGCGAGGATTGTAGCAGGCCTGTGACATGAGCATCAGGCCGATGTAGTCTGCCTCTGTCTCCATCTCTCTGGATGCCGGCATCTTCACCAAGGCGTTGAGAAGAAATCTGCTGAAGAGATCTGCACCGGTGATAGTGTACATGACCAGCGTGAGGAATCCGTAGATTGGCATCTTGGACATGTTTTCTCCTGTGTGCCTGGCGAGCTGGTGAGCAAACTCGTGGGACAAGACCGTGGCAATTCCATCGTCGTTCTCACAGATTGGCAGGATTGAGGAGAAGACGAACACTTTGCCACCAGGGAGCACGAATGCGTTTGGTGGTGCATGTGGGTCGTTGATGACATGAACTCTCCAGTCCAGATGCGATTCGTCCACAGGGCTCACTTTGAGGATGTCTCTGAAAATAGACTTGATCTTCAGAGTGTATGGATGGTTGTCTGGGAGGATCTTGCCTCTGTACAATCCAATAAACTGTCTGTATGAGTAGTCTCCAATCTTTCTCTCCAAACCTTCCGTAGTCCAAATGAATCTTCTTCTCCCTGTCACCGGAGCCTCATGGAGGTTCGCAACGTAGACAATGGAACCAAAGGCGATCGTTCCTCCAATGATTTTTCTCGCTGTGGGGTCCTGAAGCAGGTTCAGGCCTGTCTGGTGCGTCTGGCCATTGAAACGGCGGTAAGTTGCGTAAAGCCGCGAGGACTTCTGGTGCTGAGTGAAACGGTGGCCAAGCCCGCGCTGAAATGTGAGTGGTCTGCTCCAAACTCGTCTGAACATTGATTTCGGCTGTGGGAGGTCAAGTGACGAAGGGAGAGAAAGCCGGAGTTGGCGGTGTTGATGTTTTGCCACTTCGCGAAGACCTCTTTGGCACCAAATTTTACGTGCTTTCTCTCACTTCTCGTCACTTCTCAAGGAGCTCAAAAAAGCGGCAGTACAAAAATGGGCAAGGCAGAAGTCGGTACACCAAAGTATCTCTCGAAGCAGATGAAGATGAAAGGTCTTCAGAAGCTGAAGTGGTACTGCCAGGTCTGTGAGAAGCAGTGTCGAGACGACAACGGATTCAAATGTCACATCCGCAGTGAATCACACCTACGAAAGATCCAGAGTGTGGGCAAAGACGACATCGAGAAGTTCTCCAAACAGTTTCAGGATCAGTTCCTGTTCGAACTCAGGAACTACCACGGCGAGAAGAGCATCAATGCCAACAGATTCTACAACCAGCTCATCCAGCAGAAAGACCATGTCCATCTCAACGCTACCAAGTGGTCATCTCTGTCGCAGTTCATTCAGCACTTGGCCCAGCAGGGCATCATTAGAGCCAACGTTACTGATGAGACTGACTCGAGCATGAATGCTGTTGACATCTCATACGTAAACACTTCTGGAGACGAGGTGATGAGAAAACTTGCATTGAAGAAGAAGGAGGAGTTGGACAAGACCGACGAACAGCTCAGTCAGAAACTTTTGGAGCAGCAGATTGAAAGGGCCAAAAAGGATGCAACAGTACAGGAGGAAGAAGTACAGACCACCACACTGAAAAGTGACGGGCCGGTGAAGCTCTCGTTCGGCGCTGCAAAGAAACCAACTGGATTCGTGAAAAAGGCCAATCCATTTAAGGTTACTAAGGCACCCCTCAAGAAAAATGTTTTGAAATGAATGCAATGATGACGTGTAATGAATAATTAAAATGGATTGTAGCTATTTACACCATACTGCTTCCAGTAAGCTTTGTCCAACTGGCTTTCCAGCCTCTTGCAGTACAATCGCTGGATCATGGTCAGCGTAGACACCTTGATATCAACCCCATGCAGGATCAACACCTCCAAGCTTCTCAACTTCAGGAACTCCAACAGCTTGTACCCACTGATGGAAGTGTCAAAGGACAGATCTAAGACCTTGAGCATCCTCATCCCATCAAACTTCTCAATGGCCTTACACCACTCAGTCATTGCAAAGTCGCCCAAGTCCGTGGCTTGATTCAAGAACAAGGACTCCAGACAAGGACATAGTCTCACAAACTCGTTGAAGTCAAAGTATCCACCTTGGGGCACCCCATTGGAGAACGGACCCCTCCTGAAGGTGATGTTGGGACAGAACCCGATGTAGAGCTTCTTCAAATTTAGACCACATATTTGGAGAATCTTATGCAGCCCTTGGAATGAGATACATGAGCCAGTGAGATCCAGGTGCACCAGCCCACCGAACACATTGGTCAGGTACTCAGGAAGGTACAACTGCAGACCCTCGATGTATCTGATCTCCCTCTCACGCATCGCAAACTTTTTCAGCCTGTTCAACTGGAGGATGTCGTGACTCTGGAGCATCGTGCGGAAGTTGAAGCCGGAGTTATTTTCAAAGACGAGCGTGTGCAATCGTGGAAAGTTGAGGAGGAAATTGTAGGTCCCGTTGGCTCTGTTGAGGTCTGTAAAGTCGTAGCCAACGATGACGAGAGTGTTCAAGTTTGGCAGAAGTCGAGCTCCTTGTTCTGTAAAGAAGTGGTGAAACGGTAGAGACGGGTACTTCTTGGTAATGTCGCCAATAATTGTGAGGGACTTGAGGTTGGTAAATGGCTCTGTCGGTGGTGTGAACTCCTTCGGCAGCGCTGGTCTCTTGGATTGGGCTGGGATGATCATCAATGTCTGAAGACTTGGCAGGAGGTTGAGAAGTTGAAACTCGTATGTTGGTGTGAAGACGCATGTGATCCTGAGTGATCTGAGCTGTGACAGCACCTCTTGTGCGTTCTCTGAGGTCTTGATGAACTCTGTTAACTGTTGCATGGTAACTCCTCCGAAAGTGAGCTCAAGGTGGCCAAGGATGTAAATCTTTGACCTTGCTAGCATCAAGTTTATCAGCTGTTTCTCTTCTCCTGGTTTGATCGAGCTCATTCGAAGTTTGTTGATGGACTTTCTCTCCATGTGTGCCTTAGACTTGATCACGAGCTGGTAACAATTGTTCAGCTCTCTCGTACCAGAATAGGGCATCATTGTAATCTCGTTGTAAAGCGGAAGCCTTGTGATGATGTCGTTCCACTGCTTGCAAACCTGCCGACACCGTAGGATGGACTTCATGGGCAAGTTCTGCATGATGGTCAATATCAACTCTGCAGGGAAAAGAACGAAGGGATCAGAGGCCTTTGGTTCAAGTTTGAACCTCTTGGAAGCACGTTTCAGGCTCTCGTCGGGAGTGCAAGACCGCACGCTCACTTTCCTGACAGGCTCTGTCAACTTCTTTTGCAACAAGTCCTTCTGATCTCTGAGATTTGTAAACAGATGCTCGTTCACTCTCATTTTAAACTTTTTGATGCCCGTCTCGATGGCTGCAATACCCTTTTCGTAGATCTTGAGGGCAGTCTCATCTTGCTTCTGGATCTGTAGAAGCTTCCCCAGCCGGAGCCAGCCTCTGGCGTTGTAGGGTTCAATCCTCACCATGTCCTTGGCATCACTTTGTGCATCCCCGTACCTCTTCAACTTCTCCAACACCGCAGCTCTGTTGTCCAGTAGCGTCGCTAGCTTCGGGTGGTAGATCTTGTCATCTTTTTCACAGTACGAGGGTCTCTCATTCAAGCCATAAGCCACACGCAGCTTACCGATCTGCGACTGGTTCATCGACTCCACGTACGCTATCGCTCGCGTGTAAAGCCGGAGACAATCAGTGTACTTCTGGGCCTGAAACTGCTTCTTCGCCAGGTCCATCACCTTCTTGACAACCTCCGTGTCTGTATGAAGATCTGTCATTGTCGTTTCGTCATCAATTTGTGTGTGATCGTTATTGCATCCGACTCAACATTAGAGCAAAACACGAAAAGAAGATGGCACCAAAGACGCGTTTGGCCTCGCGCCGCTCACGTGACCACCATGGAAGATCATTAATATGAGCTCCGCTAACCCCTAACCCCTGCTAGGTAATGCGCAGATCAGCTGTACAGTCTACGAATCAGGCTTGGTCTTTTGAAGATGAGCCGTAGGTGGTCGGATGAATGCCCATTTCCGTCCCGTTGGGCTCCCAAAAGTGGGCGGTGAACCGGGCTTGCGCAGCTTCCCTCGACAGGGCTGTGGGCTCGATCGGGGAAGCATCAACAAAATCACCAGCGCACAACTTTTTGTCCCTGGTCTCAAGCAGCCGCCCACATTTGCCGCTTGTGTCCACACAGCTGTGTCTCTCCACTCTCACCCCATCGGCGTTCTCTCTCTGTCCCCCGCTGCGTCGCCGTTACCTCTCCCTCCTTTCGCCGTTACCGCCCAAGGCTTTCCCCTCCCTGCCTCTTCTTCGACCCCTAGCCACACATACACGAAAACAATGCTCTCACGGTCCACGTCGCGGAGCCAGATCTCCCCCTCTCCCACAGACTTGACTTTCCAGTCGAGGCGATCGTCAAGGATCAAGTTGGTGTTATCCGCCGTGGGCGTCCTCATTGCATTGCTCATTCTCCTGTCATCGCTACAACTACCAACGGGGGCAGACTCACCAGAATGCAGATCGATATACATGTATCCTTCCTACGCACATCTCAAAGGATTCGACACGTCCCATACAAAGTTTGCTACCAAGTACAACCTCTACCTCTACAGAGAGCAGGGAAAGGACACTGTCCCTGATTCCTCGCTGGGCCACGGTGAGTTTCACAGACTCGATGGGATTCCAGTCTTGTTCATTCCAGGAAACGCGGGTTCGTTCAAACAAGTCAGATCCATTGCTGCCCAGGCTGCAAATATCTACCATGAGCACCGAGATGACCCTCAGTGGCGTGGGAAGAATATGGATTTCTTTGCCGCTCACTTCAACGAAGACTTTACGGCGTTCCACGGCCGCACGATGCTCGACCAAGCCGAGTACCTCAACGACGCCATCAGATTCATTCTTTCACTCTACGCTTACCAGGAGAATGCACCGACCTCTGTCATCATCATTGGACACTCCATGGGTGGTGTGGTGAGTCGAGTGATGCTCACACTACCGAACTACGTCGAGGACTCTGTCAACACCATCATCACACTCGCAGCTCCACATGCCGCTGCCCCTGCCACATTTGATGGAGATATCATGCGAATCTACGCTGCAACGGACAAGTTCTGGAGAGCTGGATACTCTGACACTGAACAGACAGTCGCCAAGAAAAGATTGCAAGATGTGTCCTTGATTTCCATCACAGGGGGGTTGTCTGACTCGATCTTTCCAGCAGACTACACAACAATGACCGGCATTGTTCCGGAAACACACGGCTTCACAGTATACACAACTGGAATTCCAGGTGTGTGGACGCCTATCGACCATTTGGCCATCGTCTGGTGTGATCAGTTCAGAAAGGCAGTTGTGTCTACCCTCTTTGATATTGTTGCTCCTTACACCGCCACAAGGACATTATCACTACAAGACAGGATGAAGACATTCCGTGGACACCTACTCTCGGGAACAGAGACTTACAAGGACCAGGACATTTTGACAGAAGGGAGCACCACCACCATCCAGATGTCGATACGGAATGATCACATTGAACACGAAGAGGGGTCGATGACATGGACAACTGGTGATGGCATGACACATCTCTTCAGTCTAGCGCATACCCAGGATCCATCATTTTCGTTGCTTACTACAGTAAAGCCACAGGAGCTTGGTGACGATGCCACACAGTCGTCGTTGTTGCTATGCAACATCACTTCCAGAACGAACCATGAGACACAAGGTTCTACAGAGTTTGCTTGCTTTGACGTGTCAGAGTTGGCTGTGTTTGCTGCTCCTAATCCTGAAGCACCTTCTCTCAAGGACTCTTCCTTCGGTGCTACGGTCGCTCCATACTACGCTGTGGAGCTTTCTGGTGAGACTCTTAGCAACCACACGCATGTTATGTACAAGGCACCAGCACAGTTCGGTGTCAATGGCTTTACCACCGCCACGCTCACCACCACATCCGTGTCACACATTCACAACACAGACTCTGATCTCGATTTCATAACCGGCTCCTCTGTCACGATCCCATCACCCTCACTCCATACCAAGATCACATTTGACAACGTCTGGAATTCCGTCTTTGCCTATACCTTGAAAGTGGACCAAGCATCAGGAAAATCTCCATTCCCACCGTTTCTTAACCAGGCCATTCAGAATCCAATGGAGACGAAGTGGCATTTGAACCTCTCGGAAGAAAAGTACATCTCTTTCCACGGTATTGCACCATTTACCCCATACAAGACTCTCCAGAACTCACTTGAAGTCAACCTATGGCTCCCATCGGGAACAAAGGACGTGAAAGTCACATTGAAGATTGACTTCTTCAAGACCTTGAGGCTCCTTGTCCTCAGATACAGGCTCGCTATTGCTTCTTTCCCAACGTTTGTCATCACACTCACACTCTTGATCCAGTTCCAAAGGTTTTATGCAACAGGTATTTTCCCGGCTTTCGAAGATGGCCTTTCAATCCTTGCTGGGAAGTCCTTTCTCGTGATGGGAACCTTGGCTTTGTTGACACCGTTGTTGTGTGGTTCTGTATCCCAGAAGGTGCTGTATTGGCTGGATCCAATCGCATTGACCAACCCTGGTGATTTGAGTGGTGTTCGCCTCAACCCGTACTTCCTTGGGTTGCAAGACCCTCACTTCTGGTTTTTGGGACCAATGTGCTACTTGCTTGGGTTTGCTGCTGTCAACATTGTGCTTCTTGTGATGAGAGTGGTGCTGTGGTGTATCCCGTACTTGTTGTCGTTAGTCACATCGATGCCAATGCTGAACGTGATGAAGTTGCAAGATGAGGTTGTTTCAACCACCATCAAGGAGTTTGCCACAGGATCTATCAGAGACAAGAGACGTGTTCTTGGTGTTCTGTTACTTTTGGTTTTTGTCATGTTCTACATTCCATACCAGTTCGCATACGTTGTTGCTTGCATTGCCCAGGTTATCACCACGATCAAGGCACACATCACCGGTGAGAAGAGTCACAAGGAGAAGGTTGACTTGAGGGGGAGAAACATCGCCAACTTCAACTTGTCTTTGCTGATGCTCATGCTCTGGATCATCCCAGTGAATGCACCAGTTCTCGTTGTCTTTTTCCACAACATGGCTGTGAGATGGAAGACGCCGTTTACATCCCACCACAACATCCTTGCCATCCTGCCAATCTTACTTCTAGTTGGGAGAAACGTCCAGGGACACTTCCTCCCACAGACTAACGTCCCACTGCAAAGGAAGTTCACCTATGCCATCCTTGGATACTTTGCCTTCTTCACCTTGGTGTACGGTATCAGACATCTCTACTGGTTGCACTACCTCCTCAATTTGTTCTGTGCCTGGTTGTTCATCATGACCATGTGGAACGCATAATGTCTAGCTAATAAAGCCATGACTTTCGTATATACAACTGTAGCTCTTTGGATACAACATCAGATATTAGAAGAAGAGCTGGGTATATAAAAAAAGACAAAACGAAAGAGTCCAACAATAGAAAACGAACGACGTGATGGTGAAAAGACCCGAAAAAAGAAGCTAATGTACAAGTCCAGTGTAAGGGGGTGCTTACTGCTGGGTATTCAGCTGGTGAGTGGTTCTACCAACGAACCCGGTGTCATCATCACCATCAACGTCCTCAGCCATCCAGTATCTCTTAGCATCCTCCTCAGCGGCGGTGGATGGTGTGTACAGGGACTTTTCTGGGTCGAACTTAGAAGCTGAAGCTGGGTCGACTCTGAGTGTAGCAGTACCCGGCTCAGAGAAGAAAGAGGTGCCTCTGCCGGATGGTGTGTATGAGTGATAGCCTGTCGAGGTTGGGGTTGGTGCGTTGTTTGCACTGGAGGCCCACATGGAGGAGAGTGGGAGGGAGAGGGCGACAAGGGCGGTACAGATGGACATAAATGCGATCTTTGAGAGCTCGTCGACGGCGTAGGAGATAATGAGAAGGATGGATGGGATGACGAGGGTCTGAGTGGACATGATGAGGAGGATGTGGAAACCATCAAACTGCTTGAGACCGAGGTATCTTCTAGATCTGACGGCCATGATGAGCTTAGTGATGAGGAGCACAGACATGAAGTTCACGGAGGATGCAAACAAGATTGGCTGAGCGTTGTTTGCGTCCGAGGCGTAGGAAGAGCCTGGGTTGTCGAATGTAAAGATGACAGCCTCGATGTAGTCGTAGAGTGTGAGACCAATGGTGGCGAGAGCGATAAGAAGGGAAAGACCAACCATAGAACGACTCAGCCACTTCTGGTCTGGGCCCTGGAAGATGGTCTTCACTTGGAACACCATGGAGATCTCGATGGCAATCTCGGTGAAGAAGTGGAAGAAGGTGGTGGCGGCGTAGATGTTGAGTGTGCCCTGGCTTAACATGTCTGTGTAGCCTGTGAAGTAGTAGGCGGTGGAGGTCAAGTCACTGAGGAGGTATGCAAAGTAGAGAGCGGAGTGAATAACCACCATCAAAAGACAGAACTGGTTGAGGAAGAAAACTGGCGTCTTCTTGTTCTTAGAGACGAGGAACAGGATGATCATGGCGATACCTGCGGCACCGATTCTGAAGCCGTAAATGATGGAGTTCTGGATGAGGATGTGGGTGAACCAGTCGATGTCGTCGAAGGTGATGGACATGTCGCCCCATACCGAGGTGTAGTTGAGCAGCTGCTGGCTTGGGTCGAAGTCGAGGTCTGACATCTTGTTTGTGGGTGTGTGGAGTGATGAGATGGGAGAAGAGATCTGAAAAGAAGTGAGTTCAAACGAGGGGCGGACAAAGAGATGTGACTTGTTTTATATCCAGATGTCTGTGAGGCTTTGGTGTATCAGAAAGCAGCACCTGTAGTACCGATTGGGAAGTAACAATGAGACGCCTGGGCCCTGCCATCGTTTATATCTCAGCGGCTTGCCATTTGCAGGATCTTTATGGGATGCGTCAAAGCTCCATCTCAGTTGCCTAATCGGGACGAGACAATGGGTAAGATTGAAAAAGTTTGTTTTGGTGTGTGCCTCAAATGGGTTTCGTCTCTGTGTGGTACATGGTGGTTTGGATGTGCGTGAATAGGTGAGGAATCCCGTCTTCGAGGTTGTTTGCAGTCGTCTGCCTCATCATCTCTCAATTGAATGTGGTCCACGCTTGGGGTGACTGGCGGGCAGAGGGTTAGCATCGAAGGTTGACGATCAGCGGTGTGTCCAAAAGCTCTGGTAGGGTCAATGATGGGTTGAGGGATCAAGATTGATGGGATCAGCCTACCCGGTTTCCAGCTACCATATTCTCTGACCGTGTTTCGAACATCATCGACCCATCAAAGCCCATTCGCATTGTGGTTTCGATAGAGAACTCGCCCCAAATCGAAGCCTCATGGGCGCGAAGCTCAACCTAGATCTGCTGCTCAGTTGCAACGGGCTGTATGGCTGAGTCCTAAACAGCGTTGGATGTAGGTAAGGGCCCTGTCTACTGTGGTATATAGCGATGCGTTCACCTTTTGGCAGAACGAAGGGGCATTCTCGATGAGCTCCTCGTTAGCAACGGCACAAGCGCTTTTCCTATCTGCACGTGCTCTGACACGTGATATTATGTCACGTGAAAAGCACGTGAACAAATCTTCTATCTCCGTGGGGGCAGATCTTCGCTTACCTTTAGCGGTACGCTACGAAGACTAATGAAAGACCCACCACAGATGATTCAGGGCTCCATAGCATATATCAGGAACATATATAGCAGACAGCCATTTCAGCTCCCCTTCACCGCGCAAACAACCTGAGCACCTACTATAGCGACCCCCACGCCCTACCCGCCACTGTGCGCTAAGCTCCGAGCCCGACTTTTGGGGGTCATCCGCGCATGAATTTGCGGACCCGCTCGGGATTTTGCTCGCGATTCTCCACTTTTTAGCGGAGAAGGCGCGAACGGCGCGACTCCGGGGTCGGGAGCGAGCGGAGGGTTCTTTTCCTTTTGGCGACGCTGGTGAGCGAGCGATCATGGCAGCGAGATGAGTACGAAATGCGGGTTTAGTGTGAGAGGACAACTGTCTTTAAGATGAATATACAAATGTTCTCTGTCATGATCGTGAGACTCGTGAGATGAAATGGGTGCAGTGAGAGATAAATAACGTCCAGTGGATGGATGGGGAATCCAGAGAATCCAGCTCTGGCGGGGGCATAGTGTCCACTGTTGGGGTATCAAATGAATGAGTGAGATGCAAAAAGAAAATGGAATGATGTGTGATGCTGATTAGAACTGCTGGACTTCGACAATGTCGGAGAAGCTCACGCTCTTCTTAATCTTTGGCGTGGTTGTCCGGAGTTCGTGCTTCTTCATCTGGCGTTTGAAGTCCTCAACGCCGATCGGGCTGTATGAATATCTGTGTTTGAGGATTGGCTTGACGATCTGCTCTTCGTCCTCTTCGTCACTGGTGTCACTGTAGAACGGCGAGCTGTCCATGGAGCTTGCGCTGGAGAGGCTCACTACACTGCCGTTGCGGCTGGATTGTAGTGGAAGTGAATGGATTGGCTCCTCTCTGTGGAACCCAAACTGGGCCTCAGTAGACTGGCTGGAGATGAGAGGACCGTACAGCCAAGTGATGTCACAGTCTTTGAACCAATCAACAGACTCCGGGGACACTTCTTCGAGCTTGTATTTGAGCTTGGTCCATCTTCTCCAGGAGAGGTTCTCGAGACGCGTAACGTCCGTGCTCTGTGGGATGAAGGTCTCGTTGATGCGTGCTCTGTGTACGAGCTTCCAGCAGTTGTGGAGCTGCAACTCGTTGAACTCGAACTGGAAGTAATCGATGGCCGCAAAGTCTGATGGGATGTGGGCGTTGACCGAGGAGAGGTTGCTTGTGTTCTTTATCAGAACGTTGTACTGGTCGTCATACGAGTAGTGTCTCATGGTGTGTGACGGTGCTTCCCTGTATGTAGCTCTGTGGGGGACGAGGCAGACCCCAGGAATACAACAACAGCGGGGGCCAATCCTTTTTATACCGGAGGTCGACCCAGAGATGATGACTCCAGGATCGGTTTTTTCCGGCAGCTGACGAAGGGTGCGTTAGCGCGCAGCCGAAGATTTCCCGGGGACGAAGCGGGCGAAACAGCGGACGGTGGCGCACGGGAGAGCGGGTGGCTGTGACGTTAATTCCCCGCTGCTGATTGGGCCTGGACGGAGGCGTATCTTGTGAAAGGGTCCCCCGCTTGCTCGCTACAATGGACCGAAACAGGCGCTTTCAGAGGCCCCTCCCCTGGCTGTGCCCTGGGCCCACTCCGGAACATCGTTACCGCCTGCGGCCAAATGGCTAAATGGCTCCGCTTTTCAAGCGCCAGCCCAGACGAGATGATTCATGACTCAAGCCTACGTCTGAGCGGAGGAGTCAACCCCACGAAAGTGGAGGAGAGAGCTGTCGGTGGTCGTCAAAGCAGAGAGGATCGGTGCGAATGCTGCCAAACAGCCACGGGAGATCTCCTCCGCTGTGACGTTCAACCTCCGCGGATCCGTGGCCCCGTCTTTCAAACTTGAAATGGGAGGTGCTTCAGCTGACACTATCAACCTACATAGGTGGCGGGGAGCGGGTACGTCCACATGTGTATGTACATACGTACTTCCTTGAGGCTCTGAAACGTTTTTTCCTCCGAGACCGAGGTTTCGTGCCTCGTGCAAACTCTACCTGGTCTGTACTGTGTAATAGAACAACTCTCGGCGGCATGGAACGTTCGTCACCTTTGATCCCACCGGGAGCTGGACAACTGGTCCCTCCCTCTCCCACGAAAGCTACGAAACAACCTCCGACTTCTTCATCCCCCACTACAACAAATCTGTCCATACAGACTAGGGCCCAAACTGAATGGTGTCAGGCGCTGCGTACATGAAATCTCATGCCACATTTCTTATCCGGAAGCCCGTGGAGGACGCATCTCGCTTCCGAAAGTGACAGCTTTTATCAACAAACAGGGATCGTCCGTGAGCCCGGGGTGTGGATGACACAAATACAAACAGCTGAAACTGCCAGTTTCGGCCCAGTACATCTGCCGCTTATCCGTAGTCGTTGGCGTTCACTGGTTGCTTGAAAAAACTTGAAGCAAGTCAACTTCCCTATTCACCGTTGGGCCCCTCACTAAACCCAATCCCGGGCTCCTTGCGCTCGGACAAGCGCTGTAACTTTCGAAGCGCGTACACAGAACCTTCGATTCTACCGATATTCAACCTTCGCCCTTAGCACCTTAAAGTCTTCTAGAACCGGGCTACACCATGGCCACAAAGTATTATGGTTCGTTCTGTCACCAACCCACAGAGGCGTTATCGATGATGGTGTACTAATGAGACCCCCGCCCGGGGGAATAACTGACACGGCCACCAGCCATCTTTGATTCTCGCTGGGTTCATCGCCATTCCTATGGGCGCATATGTCTGCCTATGGCCGTCATCGAGAAGCAGCAGTGTATGCAACGTCGAATTATCTGGAAATGCGACAAACTCGGCAATTACCGCATCGGGAAAGGTATGCTACCCTGCTCCAGTGCGCGCGCCAAAAATTGAGCCGTAAGCCACAAAAACAGACGCGTCCAGACATCCCACAACAACTGCTTCTCCACTGACCTTACGCAGTTCCAAGGATGTCATTACAAGAAAGAATTGAGGAGAAGAGACGAGAGCTGGAATCTCTGTCACAGGTCGAAGTCCTGGCGGAGAATCTCTGTTCACAGCTTGAAAAACTGGAGGCAAGACTGGATACGTTAGCAGATGCCACAGAAGGTATGTTTCTCTTCATCATGATCAGCGGCGTTCTTCAAACGATACTAACCATCAAAAGCGTCTGCGATGGTCATGTCGAACTGGAATCAGGTCATTAAAGCCGCCTCGATGGCCTCAAGTGAGTAAACATGAGCCCTCCCTGCAGTCTAATTACAGAAGCTAACAAACAACAGTGAGTCTGGCAAAGTACACAGAGGCGGACTACGAAAACGAGGAAAATCCACCAATTCCGGAGATGCTGGTTCGTCTCAGGCTGGAGCAGTGAATTCTGTCTACGCTATGTTGTTGTATCGCCCACTACGCCCCTTTTTAATGAAATTGTACAAATGAGTTCTTAATAGAGATCTAATCAAACGTTCTCGATGGTCAACTGACTGTAGTTGATCACCTTCTCAGAACCACTCGCCTTGTTTGCCGTGCCCACTAGACCCTTGATCCACGCCTCCAAGTTGTAATCGAGCATGAGTGCTCTGATCTGATCAATCTCATCCTGAATCTCACTCTTCAACTGCACGAGGTCATCAGCACCAATAAACTTGTATCTGGCAAGCAGGTCCTCGTCAGAATCCATCGTAGTGAGCACGTGCACATCCGGAAGGGAGATCTGATAGTCGTTGTTTCTGACAAAGAGCTCGTCTCTGAAGTAGTGGAACAACGTCTCGTACAACACAGTCTCCTCGGCGCGTTCCTTGGCCCACTCGTCAGTCTTGTTCTCATGGTTCAGAATGCTCAACCAATCATCGCTCAACAGTGCCCTTCTCCACGTCAGCTTCTCGTTCACAACCTTCACCGCTTCTGGCTGGTTGGCCAAGTGGAGTACCTTCAACGAGCAGTAGCAGTTGGCGTTAGACTTGGTAACCTTGGGGTCAAGAAGTGTGTATGTGTCAATGAGTTCGTTCACTGTCAAGGACTTGTTTGTTAACAGTCTGGAGAGAGCTCTTTGGAAGGCCTGCTTGTTGATCGTTGGAGTGGTGGAGTTGTATGGAGAAGTCAAAAGGTCCTTTACAACAGCATCAATCTGCGCAGCTGGGTCGCTGTCTGATCTGAGAAACTCTGATATTTGTGACAAGATACCCTCTTGTGCCTCGACAAAGTCAAGCTCCTCTTGGATGTCCTGTAGAAGCTCCTCGTCATCCCCAACGTCAGCAAGGGCAGCGAGCTTGGCAATGCTCAGCTGCAAGTGTCTCTGTGTCTGCTTCTCGTTGTTCTTCTGAGAGACAGTGTACAGCACGTTCGACGCCTTGTTGTAATTCTCATCCATGATGTCCTTGACCCAAGAGATCTTACCATGGTCGTTCTCGGCAAAGAATCTTTCCAAGAAGTGGCTGTACTGTGGGAATCCAAAGAGCAAGGCCTGATACTTGCCTGTCTGGATATAGTAATTGAACAACGTCTCCGCAAACTCGTAGCCAAACTTGTTGAAGAAGTAGTCGAAACGCATGCCAATGGACTGGAGCACACCTTCGTCCTTAGCATTCTCACGATCATCCTCAGATATTTCAACCAAGGATTTCAAGTCTTTGTATGTCTCAGCAATGGCCAAAGCGTCACCTTTAGCACCAAACAGGACGAGACTCTTGGACCAAACATCAGATCTGGCGCTGTAAAGCCCTTGGTCCTTCTCCAATGCGTCAAGCTCTGCTCTGGTCTTTGATGGTTTGGCCTTCAACCATTCAATCTTCTGGTTGGTGAAGTAGAACAAAATCTCTGCAAACTGGACACAGATTGGGGAAGCAGAGGCGCCGGACTCGGTGGTGACGTTCAAGGTAACGTACTTCTGGAACAGCTCGTCCAAAACGATGTAGATGTCATTGGCAGTAAACCATGGAGCAAACTCGCCTGTCTCGGAGCTGTCAAGCTGGAACACGCCATAGCGGAAGCTCTTCTCTGCAACAATGACAGAAGAGTAGACAGACGTGGCGATGTCAGACGCAATAGCATCCAACCCACGGTGGCGACTGAGGGCCTTCAGCAAAGCATATACGAATTGATTGATCTTGGAAAGGCCGTTGAGGAACAAGTCTCCGTCGAGTGATGTCTTCGTCTTGTGCGTGCTGAGTACCGAGTCCCATATCGAGGTGAAGTCAGGGTTGTCGGCGTACTTAGAGATAGCTCTGTGCAGGCATAGACCCGATGTGAGTTTTTCCATTGTAGCAACAAGAGCAAGCTTGGTGTCGACACTGATCTTATCGCCAAAGTTGGATGCAGCATACCTCAAGAGCTTCTCAGCCTTAGCCTGGCGCAGCTCGAGATGTGATTCCAGGGATGAAAGTCTTGGTGGGATGTATGACGACTTTGAAGAGAGGATCTCGTCTGCGACAGAAAGCAAATCAATCTCCAGCTCACGTCTGTCGATCTCGATGTCATCAGGCATATCAAAGTCCAATGGGCCTGTTGTGGAATCACCGTAAAACACAGCCTGTTCGATGTGTGTCTTCAGCATTCTTGTTGATGATGATTCGTAGATGTCTTTCTCGCTGGTCTGCAGCCTCTCGACTCTAAGAACACCAACTTGTGGGATCATCAGGTGGACAGAGGCGTACTGCACAACCTCGTCCTCAACCTTTTTCAAGTCCTCCGGCCCACAACCAATGATACTCACACCTGTTCTGAATGTGATGATGTCCTCCCACTTCTTGAGCCTGTTGTTCATCTCGTGGTCCAATAAAGTAGGAAGCTGTGCTAGAACGACGGCACTCTCAAAGACGATGAAGGCGGTGGAGCCTGGGCTTGGAACGAACAGCTTTGGCTGTTGCTGGCATCGCTTGGTGTATGTGCGGATTCTGTATGCGGAGAAGAGAAGCAGATGGTCGCCATCTCTTCTGATGACAAACTGGATGTAGTATGTCTGTGTCGGTGAAACCTCAAGGGCTGTGAGGAGGAGAAAGACATCCTGGTTGTCAAAGAATGGTAAAAGAGCGAGATCCACAACCTCCAGCTTCTTGGCAAGGTCGATACCCTGGAACTTTGTATCCTGTCCGATGTGTTCGATAAGCATTTCTGAGAGATCCTGTTCAAGAATGACCTTGGACTGGCCGTCTCTGATGCATGTTCTGACTTGGAAGTATCCACCTTTCGTGACAGTAGCTGCGATACGCTCACCGTGGGCAACAACAGCGCCGGCCTTGATGGACACGACTTGCTTTTGTGGAGGAGCCGAGCTGCTGAAGAAGGATGCCTGTCTGCGAACAATTTCTGAGACTGTGATAAATGCCTTACCAGCGGAATCTCTCAACGAGAGAAGGAGAACACGACCGGTGGTAGTAGAGAGCAGAATACCTGCTGGTTCAATAGACTCGGCAACTGTGATGTACTCCCTGTCGGACAACCTCAACTGGTGTTCGAGACCCTTCCGCTGGTGCAACAGACCAACGGCTGATGCGCTCTCGATGTTCTCGTAGAACTTGATGTGGCCTGTGTGGGTGTTTATCACAACAACACCCGGCTCAGAGCTTCCTGCCGTTGGTGAGACAAGGAGTGCGAGTGGACGGAACCCGTTGTTAGATGGTGTAACCGGGAGCTGTGTAGTGGTTGGAATGGCGTCGTTCGAGTTGTATTTCCACACAGACACGAACTTATCTGAGATGAGAAGAGCATGGCTTGTGTTCTCGTTTACAACGCCTGCGTAGCTCGAAGCGTTGGGGTCTTGAAGAGCATTTGGTGTAGCTGCAAGTTTCGAAACGACATAGTTCTTGTTCCCTGTAAGTTCGGCGGATGTGTTGGTGAACTGGTGATGTCTCTTCGTCGCCTCCTTCACTTGTGATCTGTTGCCGTCGTGTGTGCTTGGTTTGGTAAAGCCACGCGGCGTGAAAGCCGGCGTCGAGCTCCTAAGTCCAATAGTCTCCATTCCCTCCGTCAAATGACTGTGATAAGCGACTGTGGACGTTGGAATGAAGCGAATTGGTGCTTTCCCATAGGATTTAGCCGCCAGAGGTCGCCTTTTGTTTACGTTCCTCGAGCTTCCCGGGCAATTTTTTGAGATTCGCGAAAGTGAAAACCGACCGGTAAAAATCGTTCCGAGGGCAGAGCTCATCGCCTAGGAAAAAATTTGTGGCATCGCACAGGAGCAGTTGGTTTGATAGTTTGATTTTAGGAGGCAAGCTAATCTTTTTTGGGGGTAATCAGCTGAAGCAAATATGATCAGAACAGTGTATGTAATCCATGCTATTCTTTGTATGTGGATTCAACTAACAACATTCTCAGGAAACCAAAGAACGCTCGTTCTAAGAGAGCTCTCAAGAACAAAGAGCCAAAACTTGTGGAGAACGTCAAGAAGGCCCTTTTCGTGCCAGGTGCCACGAGTACGAAGGTGTTACACGATGCTATGGTGGATCTGAGTGCATTCAAGAAGCCGGATATCAAAAGATTCAATAAGAAAAACGAGATCAGACCATTTGAGGATGCCACCCAGCTCGAGTTCTTCTCCGAGAAGAACGACACATCTTTGATTGTCTTTTCCAGCTCCAACAAGAAGAGAAAGAACAATCTGACCTTCATCAGAACATTTGGCCACAAGATCTACGACATGATCGAGCTCATGATCATGGACAACTTCAAACTCCTCCAAGATTTCCGCAAGAACACATTCGCTGTGGGTCTCAAACCAATGTTCACATTCAACGGCGGTATCTTTGAGAGTCATCCAGTCTACCAGCACGTGAAGTCCCTCTTCCTTGACTTCTTCAGAGGCGAGACCACAGACCTCCAGGACGTTGCCGGTCTTCAATACATCATCTCGATCACTGCTGGTGACTACCAGGAGGGCTTGCCATTACCATTGGTGCACTTCAGAGTGTACACTTTGAAGACGGAGAAGAGTGGCCAGAAAGTGCCAAGAGTGGAACTCAGTGAGATCGGTCCAAGATTCGACTTTGCTGTGGGCAGACGTGAGGCTCCATCGCCAGAGATGGAGAAGGAGGCTTTGAAGAAGCCAAAGCAGCTCGTGGCTAAGACTGTCAAGAATGTGGAGACAGATCTCATGGGTGACAAGATTGGTAGAGTTCACGTCGGTAAGCAGGACTTGATGAAGATGCAGACCAGAAAGATGAAGGGTTTGAAGAAAAGATACGACCAGGTCGGCGAGGACTTTGATGATCCAATCTACGACGATGAGCCCGCCGCTAAGAAGGCTAAAATTTAATCATCGCGTCATCTGGGGTACTACTGTAACATAGAAAAAAGGTTTAATGAATTCATTTGGGTACGTTAAATTTGGTAGTAGTCGTGAATCTTGAAAGGGGGGAGAGGGAGAGAGAAAGAAATAAATACAAAGTGATGAAGTGAAATGCGTCTAGTTCTTCTTACCAGCCTTGTTGTCGACAAGTCTGAGCAAGTTTCTCAAAAGCATGGCGATGGTGACTTTACCGATCATTGGGACATAAAGGGAAGCCTTCTCCTTGACATCTGGGTTGAAGTTCTTTTCACTGGAGAAATTGACAACCACAGCACCGTCCTTGACGTACTCGTTTGGGAACTTGTAGGAAGCGGATGGGACACCTGTGACAATCACATCTGCGTTCTTCGACACCTCCTCCAGTGTCATGTTCACATCCTCAACCTTGTGTCTCGTCAATTTGAGACCTTCACCTCTAGTGAATCTCTGGATGCCGTCCAAGTCAACGGAGTAGACGGTGGCACCATCGTTAGCAAGAAGAGCAGCAAGCGGACGACCGACAATCTCAGATCTATTCACAACAACAACCTGCTTTCCGTAGAGTCTGTTACCATACGGTAAGAGATTGTTGTAGACACCGAGGTACTCGAGAATCTTGACAATGGCCAATGGTGTACATGGCAAGATCGACTTCTGCTTCTCCTCAACATCCAGGTATCTAACGTTGTGGTACATGTTCTGGATGTACTTGTGATTCAGACCCTCGACATCCTTCTCCAGGGAGACAACCTGCTGGAGATACTGGTCCTGTCTGTTACCAAAAACTGGGAAATACACCATTATACCATCAACGTCATCGTCATTGTTGGCATCCATGATTGCCTCTTCGAGCTCATCCTTGTCCACAACTCTCAGCTCGTAAGTGAAACCGAGAGACTCTGAGGTCTTACCAGTCCAATCGGCGTACATCTTGGCAGCAGGGTCATCGTTCGCGAGGAAACCGACAAGCTTTGGGGATCTCCCAAGAGCTTTCACTCCGTCCTCAACCTCAGCGATGTATCCCTTAGCGATACCAGAAGCGAGGATAGTGCGGCCGGCAGGCTTGACAGCTGTTGAATCTGACATTATGGCTTGTATGTGTGCTGTTGAGCAGGTGTCTGATCTGGAAGGATCTTGAATGTTGAGTGATAAACTGAAGGAGAGATGGAAGAAGCAAAGAAAGCAGCCCGATGAGTTGAAAACCGGTTTTGACCTTTTGACACATTGGCTCAATTTTGATGGGACTTTGACTCGTGCCCCCGGTTGGGGCAGCACGTCTTCCCGAGTCATTGCGCGCCCTAATCCGGTAATTGCCGGTTTGGAACGTTTCTCTTTCGGCCGCCTGGTATGCGCAACAAATCGCGGAGGTTTTGCACGCGCGCGGCCGGTCGATTTCGCCCTTGAACGAGCAACGTGAACGAGGGGGATTTTGTACGAGCTGCCCAGGATTGAGTGTCTTTGCCTGTACACTGTCAGGGATCGTTGCCGTTGATCTATGGACCGCAACCGCTGACCTCAGTCATCCCATCACGCTGCCACTCACCTGCTTAATTCCCGTCCTACGTTTACACTTCCGTTGACACGTCAAGCCACACAATCGCAGTCAACACGCCTCCCTTCCGGCTGATTCCTGTCACTCTACCCGCAGCGAAGACAGCGACGTGCTGATAAACATGGGCAGAAAGAGCACAACACACCAGCCAGTGCGTATTCACCAACGAACGTCCGCTCGTTAGCTTGTACTAACAGTTTTCCAGGAAATGGTTCAGGTATACAAGAACGAGTTCGTGTTTGATGAAGGTGGTGGTCGCCCCAATAATATCCACTCCGCACCATCGTTTCTCCGATCGATCTCATCAGCATTCAAGGAGAAGAAGTCTGTCGTGGCCGTCGATGATCAGATAAAGACTGTGGGAGCGAGCTTCTCACATCTCGGACTCGGCAATGAAAGTACGGCGTCGATCAATCTCCCACCAACCAAAAAAGCATCTAAGCATCACAGAAAGTCCAAAGATCACAAAAGCCCAAAGCTCGGTTCCAATTCTGGCACCCCACGTGACTCTTTTCAGTACACTGACCTCGACGACGACTGGGACGCCGACGTTGAGAATGGACTCAAGACTGTTCAGTCTGCTCCCAAGTTCCTCGAAAACAAGATCACATTCGAGTACCCTTCAGTTAAAAGCCTTGCCCATGGCTCTCACAAATCCGGTGTAAAGCACCACGTTGAAGGGATTGTCAACGATCCATCGAACTCGTTGTATGCCATTCGTGATCCAAGGATCACGGAGTCCACAAGGGAGATTGAGGAGATCAACGGTGTCATCACAAGGTTCAACAAGTTCAAGCAAGTGATACAAGAGTCCAACGTGGACTTAGAGAAGCTGAAGAAGATGGCATGGAATGGCATTCCTGATGAACTCCGTCCCATCAGTTGGCAGTTACTTCTTGGTTATCTCCCTACCAACCTCGACAGAAGAGCATCACACCTCCAGCGGAAGAGGCAAGAGTATCTTGCTGGCATCGAAGAAGAGTTTGGTAAGGAGAAGGAGGTCGCAACCTGGCACCAGATTGAGATTGATATTCCTAGAACAAGTCCACACATCAAGCTTTACAGTTATGAGACCACCCAAAGAGCTCTGGAGAGGGTATTGTATCTCTGGGCTGTGAGACACCCCGCATCGGGCTATGTTCAGGGTATCAACGATCTCAGCACGCCGTTCTTCCAAACCTTTCTGTCTGCATACGTTGATCCAGATGTTGATGTGCTCAACTTTGATCCAAAAGATCTTCCAACTGAGGCGCTGCAGGCTGTTGAGGCTGACACTTTTTGGTGTTTGACCAAGCTCCTCGAAGGCATCCAAGATAACTATATCCACGCTCAGCCTGGTATCATCAGGCAGGTGAATGGACTCAAGGATCTCATCAACAGAATCGACACTGAGCTCTACAACCACTTGGAAGCGGAGAATGTGGAATTTATTCAGTTCTCCTTCAGATGGATGAACTGCTTACTCATGAGAGAGATTAGCATACAGAGCACTATCAGAATGTGGGACACATATCTGAGTGAGACGAATGGCTTCAGTGAGTTTCATGTGTATGTCTGTGCTGCTTTCTTGGTCAAGTGGAGTGATACCTTGAAGAAGATGGACTTCCAAGAGATCATGATGTTCTTACAAGACCCTCCAACAAAGACCTGGACTGCCAAAGACATCGAGCTTTTGCTCAGTGAGGCATACATCTGGCAGAGTCTGTACAAGAACGCATCCGCCCATCTTAGGGCCTAATTGGTCTTTTCATACGATAAATCTAATATGTGTATACGATTAACTGATATCTGAGACTAGTACGTAGCCATACTGCATGTCAATTGTCGCGGCTCATGCCTGCCGTACTGCATAATACTTAGCGATCCTTCATAAGTACTACTACGACGTGAGCGGCACATGGTGTCCGGATGTTTAAGTGTGGTTCGGGTGTGTGTCCGGGTGTTATCACTAAAGCTCTCTTATTCTCCTTGAATCGCACGAGGTTTGATTTAAAAGTCCAATAGCGGGTTCTATAGATACTCTAAAGTTTTCTCTACAAAATGAACTACTTAAAATGGTGATTTATATCTGCTGCATGCAATATTAATTATAATATAATTATAATTTTTTGTCGAACCGCGAGATAGCCTGTCATTTGACTTTTAGAACTTGAAATGTTCACTCCATTTTTTGGTGGAAAATTGAAAATTTGGTTATTTTTCGCTGTTTTAACCCATCTCAGTTAGTGCTGTGAGGAGCACCTCTTGGGAAAAGGTCATATTATCATCTAAAAGCCAGTGATTGACTAGTTATTGCTATTTTGAGACTCCAGTTCCAAATGTCACGTGCTCACGGAGGTGCACGTGAAGTTTTGGCAGCACAACAACAACAAAAAAAAAAAAAAAAAAGATGCATGAGGTCGATGAGCTCTCGATGTATTCGCTTTGAACAACCAATCCAAAGCTCTGCTGTTCTCTTTCCAGCTGGAGGAGTCATTTCTGTGTTTGACACCAAACTAGGCGGCCAAATTTCTGACCGGAATTCCACCACTCTGCTGAACACGAACAATCCATCTCAAAAGCTCACACCGAACACTCATCGCTGAACCGTTATCATCACGTTGTTCACACGTTCCTCGTCACTAAGAGTGTCACGGTTTCCCGTGAGTCTTTTCAGGTCGGTCCACGTTCCGCCACGCTCCCTTAAGCAGAAATCCAAAGTTCGCAAACGTTCCAGGACAGCAACATCGTCATTGCCTCTCTACGACACCAAGGTTCCCACCACAACTTCCAGTGCGAAGCCAAGGACAAAGTCTCCATCACAGAACAGTCGTCGACCGACACCGGAAGCAATGTATCCTTTCAGGGCAATTAATCACCCATCCTCGGATATTCAGCATCCCACCATCCTACTCCACACGTCTCAAGGCAAACGTTACCTCTTCGGTAAGGTGCCCGAGGGGCTTCAAAGAAGCTTGAATGAGCAGAAGCTCCGAGTCTCGAAACTTGGTGGTATCTTCCTGACCGGGCAGCTGGACTGGGAGTCAATGGGTGGACTACCTGGCATGATTCTTACAGTTAGCGATCAGGGAAAAAAGGACCTCAATATCTACCACGGAAGCAATGTCATTGAGTACATCGTGAGCACATGGAGATACTTCGTTTTCAGATTCGGTATGGATCTTCGTGCCAAAGTTATCCCCCATGGCACAACACACAAAGATGAAATCATGGATGTGAGAACAATTCAGCTGAAGAGATCAACAGACCAAGCAGACCAACCTTTCTCCACAAAGTTGAGTGAGCAGCTGAAGCACATCATCTCGAAGATGTTCCCATTGGATGTTCAGAATGATATTCCGCTGGATAGCGATGAGAATGGCGACTACACAGGTTACGATACCGAAGACGAGGGTAAGGTCTCACAGGAGAAGGCACAGCCTGCTGTTCTCCACGATCCACACGTTCACATCAGACTACCAGACTTCCAGAATTCATCCACTTCCACGTGCTATGCCATCAATCTTCATTCTGTCAGAGGTAAGTTCAATGCGAAAGCGGCTATTGAACTTGGTGTTACACCTGGACCAACATTTGCCAAGCTGGCTGCTGGTAACGAGGTTGTCTTGCCAAACGGAGATATTGTCAAGCCAAGCCAAGTGATGTCAGCTCAGAGAGTCTTTGAGACTGTTTTGATGGTTGACGTCCCGTCTAAGGATTACATTCCAGCTGCAAAGGACGCCGACTGGGGACAGAAGGTTGGCGTCATTTACCATTTCCTCGGTAGAGACATTGATCCTTTTGAAGGTGATTACATGGAGTTCATTGAGTCCTTCGGTCCAGAGTGCACTCATTACATCTCACATCCTGACTACTGCCCAAACTCTCTGACTTACAAAGGTGCTGCCAATGTCGTACTGAAGCTCAAGACCCTTCAGCCGAACCAGTTCAACCTTCCCGAGACACACGAGGCCAAGAAGACCATGCCATCTCACATCTCACAGAATATCCACATCCTTCTTCAGGGGCAAGTCTTCGAGATTGAGGCCACAGACGCAGAACAGAGGAACAAAATCAGGTTTGACGACTCGTTCATCAACGTTAAGACCTCCAAAGACTGGGCTTCGCTTTTTGATTCAGAAGTTGTGCCGTTGAACTTAGAAATGAGCCGTACGAAGGAGCAGATCATCCATGACCAGACCACTGTCTCCACACCTGCGGTCACACTTGACAAGCCACTCAAGGATCAAGTCGAAATCATCACTTTTGGCACAGGATCTGCACTGCCATCCAAGTATCGTAATGTCATCTCGAACTTGGTGCGTATCCCATACAAGGACGGTTCCAAAGTCGGATACAGATCGATCCTCTTGGATGCGGGCGAGAACACCATCGGGACTATGAGAAGAACGCTAAGAGTTGAGCAGCTTGAGAAGTATTTCAAGGAGTTGCAGGTAATTTACCTCAGTCATCTTCACGCTGACCACCACCTTGGAATCGTCACCATCATCAAGGAGTGGCTCAAGTTCAACAGCGACAACGGAAAGCCGCTGTACCTGGTATCGCCATGGCAGTACACACACTTTGTGAAGGAGTGGATGAATGTGGAGGGTGATATTGCCGGTCTGGAGAGAATTGTACACATCAGTTGTGAGGACTTGCTTCCAGGAAAGAAGAGGTTGCAGATTGAACAGACTCCGTGGGATGACTTTGACCCAAGCGTGACGAGACCTGCCAAATACGTTGAGAGAGAGAGGGACACAGAAACTATCAAGAGGATGTACCTTGACGCTGGTATCAAGAAGTTCTCCACCTGTCGTGCTTACCATTGCAGTTGGGCATACTGTTGCTCCATTACGTACCAACTGGACGGTGAGAACGAGGCTGATGAGTTCAAGGTCTCCTACTCTGGTGACACCAGGCCGAACTTGCGTAAGTTTGCAGAGAAGATTGGCAAGGGGACAGATCTTCTGATTCACGAGGCCACTATGGAGAATGATCTCTTGGAAGAGGCGAAGAAGAAGAAACATTGCACCATTAACGAAGCCATCAATGTGTCGAACGAGATGGAGGCCAAGAAGCTGATATTGACCCATTTCTCTCAGAGATACCCTAAACTCCCACATATTTCCAACAACACGGTGGTGAACGCTGACTACTGTTTTGCCTTTGACTCGATGATTGTGAAGTACGACCAGATCGGTGAGCAGATGAAGGTGTTTGATCAGCTTAATCTCGCATTTGCTAGTGAGGAGGAAGAGGAGAAGAAGAGTGGTGGTGGTGTTGAAAATGGTGAGTAGGAGGTATTGGTGTCCCAGAGGTAAGGGTGCCCCAGACTACTACTAAGCGGGAGAAATTGGAGAGTAAAGAGAGATTGGAATGTCAATGATTTGAAGAAAGACGAAGACTAGTACTGTACATAGATACAAGAAATTTGCATTGTTGATCGCCCAGCGGTTAAGCTGAAGATAACGTCACGTTGTAGAAAGTCTCCCACAGTTCCACTGCTTCCTTCTGCGATTCGATGGAACTCTCAAGGTAGATCTCGATCGAGTTTCTGAAGTCATGGATCTTCTCCACTTCAAAGTTCGCCAGCTCCTCTTTGATGGTTTCACTTACCGTATCGAATTTCTCTCTCGCCTGTCTCTGCTTCTGCTCCAAATGAGTCAGCTCGGTCTTGATCACTTCAATCTTTTCCGTCTGCGTCTTGTTGTACTTGATGTACTTGTCCAAAGAGCCCTGCTTTTTTCTCAGCTCGGACTCACAGTTGGCAAGATGTACAAGGAGCTTGTCTCTTTGCTCAAATGTGGTTTTCACACTGCCAATGACCCTCTGGTACTCGTCAAGCGTCGCACCAAGAGTGAGCATGTCCTGCAACGAAAGTCTGTCCAACAACTCTTTGATTCTCTGCTGTGTCGTGGAGAACTCTTGAAAGATTTCCGTAGTGCTCTTCGACACTTCCAAGTCGGCCAACGTGAGGACGATGTTGGAGAACTCCTCTGTAACAGCTGAGAGATCGTGTCTCTGCATGACAATGGTTTCCAAGTTCTTCAAGAACAATTTGAACTGCTGATCCAAAGAATCAATGTACACCTTCTTCTCACGGAAGTACTCGTCCGGTTCCATGATCTTTGGGGTGAAGGAAAAGGCACCACCAAGGGAACCAAAGATA
Organism: Petasospora rhodanensis; assembly: GCA_030569395.1. Taxonomy (NCBI): domain Eukaryota; kingdom Fungi; phylum Ascomycota; class Saccharomycetes; order Phaffomycetales; family Wickerhamomycetaceae; genus Petasospora; species Petasospora rhodanensis. Next base: position 76,859 of record JAJMKQ010000249.1, read on the forward strand.
CCAGTACCCCCGTTCCCGCTGTTACTGTTCAAACTGTCACTGTCATGTTCAGTGAAGATGGAGGTTGTAGCGGCGGCCTTTTCTCTCTCTCTAGCCTCAGAGGAGAAACGCTCACTTTGCAAGAACATCACAAAGTCAGGGTCTTCTCTCAAGATTGGATTCTCAGAGATCTTGACTAGCATTCTCTCCAAGGCGAACCGTCTCGACTCGATGAAATCCTCTTTGAATCTTCCAACAGCCTGTTTGTCTGGGGGTGGAGGGATAATTCTGCCCGGGTGCGTGGTCTGTAACTGACGATATATCCATCTGAAGTCTCTGTAACGTCTCGAAACCACAGACTGTGGGGACTTGAACTTGTCAGAGTCTGTCTGAGTGCGAACGCTGTATGCGATGTGGGCACCCGTGAGTTCCCCGACTTTGATTGGGTCACCGACAGAGATCTCCATCTTGACAGTTGGGTTCTTTTTATCCTTCATTCTCTGCTTGGCAGCTTCGATCTCCGCTTGTGGACCTTGCTTGGACTTGACTGAGGAAGTATTGGATGTGGATGACGATGCGGAGTCTGGCTTCTTGAGTGGAGACAACGGGGTTCTGTTGATATTGAAAAGCGGGGCCTCAGAAAGCTTGAGGACATCCTCGCCCTGGCTAGCACTAGAGACCTCGTTGCTGTATTCCATGTTGGTAGAGGCTCCGAGTGGGCCCAGCGGATCAGCGGCGGTACTGCTCTCCTCCTTCAATGGAACCTCAGAGACAGGTTCTGCATGTGGCTTCAACGGGACACGGCGGAGCCTTGGGGCTCTGTAGACGTTCTGGCGACGAAGCTTTGTTGGTGATGTGATGCCCGCCTTGGATGGGTCGTCGTGGGATGACTCTTCTGTGTCTTCGGTGGTGATCAGAACGTTCGTGGAGCCTCCTTTGAACAGCGCCTCGTTCTTACTTGGCGACACAATTGAGTCGGAGATGAATCCCTTGTCAGCGTCTTTTGTGAGGTCCGAAAGAAGGTCAGACGTGTCCTTCTTGTCGTCCTTCTCTGGTGTCGCTGGGGGCTGTTGCTCCTCGTTTTGTTCTTCGTCGTCCTTGTCCTCAATAGTGGTGTCAGCAAAGGCGTTCGTGAGCTCCTCCTCCACAGGCTCTACTGCTCGGAATTTGCCCGGACTGGCGCTGACAGCGTCGTCCCACTTTGGAGCTTCGAGGGCGTCGTCGGACATAGCTTCTGCTTCTGCTGGTTCGATTGACTGCGGTGTCTCTTGTGCTGGCCGTCTTCCGCTAAAACAGGTGGCAGGTGGGCAGCCGCCAGGGAATTCTGTGTTTGGCGCAAGATCGCGAAATCTCCGCTCGTGCTGGAAATGCGCTGACGGGCGCTCTCAGGCGGAGCTGCTACGGTGTAAATATGACGGCAAGCAGTACGGGCCCATTGAGCGAGCTATGTCTGAAGCAAGGAACAGAAAGTCGAGGCAGAAGACTCCGCTGAAGTCGGCGTTGAAGTCGCCGCCCGTCTCTTCGCCAGCAAAGAAGCCGCAACAGGAGAAGGCATCCACCCCGTCGGCGGCAGATCCACAACCGCAAAAACAGAAGGGCACGAGGAACTTCTCGCTATGGAATATCTGGGTTGCCTCAGCCATTCTGAAGGTGCTGCTGTTTGACACGTACCACTCCACCGATTTTGACGTGCACCGCAATTGGCTCGCCATTACCAACAAGCTCCCACTGAAGGAATGGTACGTTGAGGCCACGAACCAGTGGACCCTGGACTACCCACCATTCTTTGCATACTTTGAATGGTTCCTCTCACAGTTTGTGATCCCAGTTGTGAAGGCTGATGGCTGCCTTGATATCGTACCAAAGGGTGAGTATGGATGGCCAACAATTGTATTTCAACGTACCACCGTCATCATCACCGAGGTGCTCTTGTTCGCTGTTCTCCAGACATACATCAACCTGAGTGAGGACAAGACACTCACCTTCATCATTGCATCCTCTCTGGTTCTGTCTCCAGGTCTTTTGATTGTGGATCACATGCACTTCCAGTACAACGGTATGCTCTTCGGCATCTTCTGTGCTGTGATTCTGTGTGCCAGACACGAGAAGAACTATCTCCTCGCATTCTTCTTCTCTGTCCTCCTCTGTTTCAAGCACATCTTCCTCTACCTTGCTCCAGCAGTGTTTGTCTACCTCCTCAGAGCTGAGTGTATGGATGTGTCCCAGAAAAGTGTGGTCAAGTTTGTCAAGTGGCAGAATCTGTTCAAACTCGGTGCTATTGTGGTTGCAGTGTTTGGTGTTGCATTTGCTCCATTCGTCTACTACAACGTGATGCCTCAACTACTTGCCAGACTCTTCCCATTCTCGAGAGGCTTGACACACGCATACTGGGCTCCAAACATCTGGGCCATCTACTCCTTCCTCGACAAGATCCTCATCACTGTTCTCCAATTGCCATATATCAACACCTTCCTCTCCAAATTTATCCACGTTCCATCGAGGGAGCTCATTGCAGAGAAACTAGCCCGTGCTGGAAATACAGGAACCAGAGGTCTCGTCCAGGATGTCTTCTTCGTCATCTTGCCAAACATTACACCAAAAATCACATTCCTCCTGACCTTGTTCTATGACGTCCTCTCTGTCCTCCCGGTGCTGCTGAATCCAAGTTTCAAGAGATTTATTGGTGCTCTTACACTGAACGCATACGCTTCGTTCCTCTTCGGATGGCATGTTCATGAGAAGGCAGTGATGCTCATCATCATCCCTTTCACTTTCCTCATCACTGAGAGAAGGTTGCTGAACTGCTTCATGGTGCTTGCTGGTGCCGGATATGTCTCATTGTTCCCGTTGCTTCCAAGCCAGAACATAGTCAAGCAGCTGTTCACATTTATCTGGTTTGTGATCTACTCCTTGTCCTTCATGGAAGTGTCCAAGCAACGTGGTTCTTCGACGAGCCGCGTCTTCCTTTTTGACAGAATCTCCATCGTGTACAACTTTGGTCTCATTCCAATGGTCTGGGGTGTCTTCCTCATGGATCTTTTCAAGGAGAAGTATGCCATTCTCCAGAGATTCGAGTTCGTTGGGCTGATGATTTACAGCGTGTACTGTGGTATCGGCGTCATCTCGAGTTGGTTCGGTTTGAGTTGGCTGTACTTCTTTGAAGACAACCTCTGGGAAGATTGAGTAATCAACGAACGTCCTGTGTTGTTTCTCTCGTGTGTAGGCGCCGCCGACCCTTGGTCTTGTAGCACCCTTCTCAGACCAGATTAGTGTAGGAAACTGCAGTCTCGACCCGCGACTAGGCACTTCTAAGCTGGACCTAGTCCCTCAGACTTGCCTCGTTAATCGCGAGACGCGGGACGCGCTCTCACAGTGTGTGGCCGTAACGTTTCAGCTTCTTACAAGTTTTCCCCCTCTTTCTACAAGTTCTCTTCACTCCTGAGCAGGGATGGGTTGATCAGCTCTGCTGGTCGTCCTGCCTTTACATAGCGGCATCATATCTGCATGACCCTTTCTGATACTTGCTGCTCGCAACAGGGGTGATTCTGTGGCTTTTCGCTTTTGGCCATGCGATGGCGGCCATGGTGTTGGCAGCACAGGCCCAAACCAGGACAGACCTTCACGTACAACGCCTAGAATTTGGGTTGCAAGTTGCAGATACTACGTACGAGTGTGTGAGCGAAGCCATATGATTGAGTAGTATAGTGCACCTACGGAACTTTTTCTTTTCTGCGAGCTTTCGGATCGGGCGGCTGGTGGCCATCCGTCTGACGAGGGCACTTCTTTAGCCCTGGAAAGTGTTTAAGCGTCGGCAATTGTACCAAAACTACTTTGTGGTGTTTATGCACACCTGGAAAGTAACCCTATACTTGATCCGAGTCGGAAAGTCTTCAGATGAAGAGTAGGGTGGACCATAAAAAGGGATCATGGTGCTGCATAGGGCCGCTTGCTGGAAAGCGCTAAATCGAGCAGTACATCAGGGTTTGTCGAGCACGTTCTCAGCAAAACTCATGTACGCAGGCATACTGAGCATATACAACCAACGGGGCTTGGTGCCGGCTATAAGCGCGTTTGTGCTGTGATTGACCAGGACTGCACCGCGTATGATATGGATAACTTATCCCATGTACACTGTACGGTGGGCGCAAGTGGAGGGCCCCGTAGTCCCACCTGAATTTCAGCCACAAGGAGCCAAAGGTATACACTGGCCACTAGTTACACCCTCAACTGACAGTGGGAAACTAAGTTGGCCCGCAAGGCTTTTTGATCACGGGTTCTTCGTCAAAGACGGCTCTGACTTCTTGGGAAGGTAAGTCCACGGGTGCATCAACCTACAGGTGTAACTGAGTGTACACAGAGGGCTGTCCATTTTATGCCGTTTTCAAGGCGCCCTCGACTCGACACTACTCCAAGTAGAAACAATGTAGATGTGTGCCACAGAGGTTAAAGAGAACGCTTCTGAAATTGTAGCCCTCCAATGCTCGTCCAGCTTGGGCCGGGTTCTAGACATGTTTCGTTGCAGCGGGGAAAACAAACAAACACAGCAAGACCTCAGAAGTCTAAGACTGCAACTCTAGAAAGCACTCCCCTTGTTATTGACCAACTCGCAGTGATCTTGGACAGATTTCACGTAACCCAGCAGGAGTGGGTATTTGATTTTTCCAAAGTCTTAGGCCCGAAGGGCTTACCAGTGACGGACTAGGTCGAGCTCCTAGATCCCGGATCTAGACCTGAGTGCAGCCAGGTCCAAGACCCCTTTCCTCGGCAGTAGTAAAATTTCAAGCTTCCAAGGCAACGTGAGGTCCCCGCAAATTCAAGAGAATCTCGAGCTTTTCTCGAGATTGAGAGTCACGAGTCACTAGGTCAACCTCCGTAATATGTCTATGCTGTTGACCTCACGTAAAGCCGCTATTGAGCTGTTTATATCGGACTTCAGATGTGCCGGTTGTCCGGCTGGCTGGAGTCGTGGGGAACATGGCGGGGCTACGACCTTGGACCGCTTGTCTCCCGTGGGGTGGCGGCCATTGGCGGGACAAGTTTGGCTCTATGAGTCCTCTCTATCGCACAGCTGTTTAGTCATTTCGTAGAGTAAATAGCGATTAAAGACCATCTTCTCGCCTCTTGTGGGTCCTTAGATGCCAACTCCGAAGATCGTTTCGGGCTTGTCAGCGATTACACCCTTCCCCAGACGTAACTTGGCTGCCCGCTGATGGCCACCCCCCACGCCGATTGGGCCAAAAACCCTGTAGGAAGTGGGAGGTGCAAATAGGCTCGGGCGCGGCAGAGTATGCGCGAACACCCGACGAAATCGGGACAGAGTTTCACACCCGCTGCTTGACACCTTTTTCAAGAAAACAATGAGGAGCACCACCAGTGGTTCATGACGGCAGGTATAAATACCCTCAGTGCCCGCCTGACTCATCTGGAATCCAGTCCATCCAGCACCGTCAACGTCACTAACGAACTCGGATCCCTCACAACATGTTCAGACAGAGATTGGTTCACCGTGTTGCTCACCAGGCACGCAGGGCAAGCAGACCTCAAGCGATGCGCCTTATCAACACCTCAACCAAGACCAGCTCGCGCGCCGGTCTCCACACAATTGCCGCCGGTGTCGCCGCTGCCGGGATCTCTCTCGCCGTGGGCAACCAATTGATTCAGAACGATGACAAGAAGACCGACTTCTTTGACACCTGTACTACCAAGCTCGATGATCTCGAATCCCCAACTTACGGTTCCCTCGAGGACTTCGCAAAGGCCAAGGCTGAGATCACAGCCGTTGTCGGTGAGGACAACATCGCAACATCCAGATCTGAGCTTGACCAGCACGCGGACACATACTTCAACTCTCACCACGCCAAAGATGACCAGAGACCACACCTCATCGTGTTCCCACGTTCCACAGAGGATGTCTCCAAGGTGATGAAGATCTGTTACAAGTACCGCATCCCAACTATCCCATTCTCCGGTGGTACCTCTTTGGAGGGTCACTACATTGCCACCACTGGTACACCATCCATCACACTCGACATGGCCAAGAACATGAACCAGGTGTTGCAGCTCCACAAGGAGGATCTTGATATCGTTGTGCAGCCAGGTGTCAGTTGGGAGGACTTGCACGAGTCTCTCGGCGAGGAGGGCTTGCTCTTCGGTCCTGACCCGGGTCCGGGCGCCTTGATTGGTGGTATGATTGGTACCTCCTGCTCTGGTACCAACGCTGCTCGTTACGGTACCATGAAGGAGAACGTCGCGGGCTTGACTGTCGTGTTGGCCGATGGTACCATCATCAAGACCAAGAACAGACCAAGAAAGTCTGCTGCTGGTTACAACTTGACTGGATTGATTATTGGCTCTGAGGGTACTCTTGGTGTTGTCACCGAGGCTACCTTGAAGTTGCACGTTAAGCCAAAGGAGGAGACCGTTGCAGTGGTTTCCTTTGACAGAATCGACGAGGCCTCCCAGACTGTGGCCGATATCGTCCAGCGTGGTATCCAGGTCAATGCCGTGGAGCTGCTTGATGACAAGATGATGGCTGTCGTCAACGCCTCAGGTGAGACCACTCGTCAGTGGATTGAGAAGCCAACTTTGTTCTTCAAGATCGGTGCCAACAACAAGAACGTGCTCAACGAGCTTGTCGAGGAGGTCCGCGGTATCTCTAAGAATAACGATCCAAACTCCCACTTTGAGTTTGCTAAGAACGAGGACGAGATCACCGAGTTGTGGTCTGCCAGAAAGATGGCCTTGTGGTCCACCATCAACCAGGGTAAGCAGAGAAACAAGGACATTCAGGTCTGGACCACGGATGTCGCTGTTCCAATCTCCAAGTTGTCCAAGGTGTTGACGGAGACTAAGGAAGACATGGCTAAGTCTGGGTTGACTGCCACACTTGTCGGTCACGCAGGTGACGGTAACTTCCACGCTTTCTTGTTGTACACTCCAGAGGAGCGTCCAATTGCTGAGAAGCTCGTCGAGAACATGGTGAAGCGTGCTGTTGATGCTGATGGTACCTGTACTGGTGAGCACGGTGTTGGTTACGGTAAGCGTGAGTTCCTTCTTGAGGAGCTCGGTGAGGAGCCAATCAACATGATGAGACGTATCAAGATCGCTCTGGATCCAAGAAGATTGTTGAACCCAGACAAGGTGTTCAAGATTGATCCAAAGGACAAGGAGCACTAAAAAGAGAAAACCGAGAGGGCACTGTACATAAGCTGAGTGACAGATTATAGAGAAGCATTCATTATTCATTGAAAAAACACACAATCTTTCATTTGAGCTTGTAATTGCTGTTCAGAAGTCCATCACCAACATACCGGCGATCTCCTCGAGGTGAGCTGTATCCAGGACATCACCCGACGTCTCCTGGTCATTCTGGTCCTTCAGGGGACCGGACTCACGGGCCTCGTTGGCCCTCAGCACCGCCTCACGAATGAAAAGCCTCAGGTACTCAGCTGACAGTTCGAGCGTTTGGTCGGTGATACGCGTGTCGTCGTGCTCGAACACCACGGTCTGGAGGAGCCGTGCGAGTGTTGTTTTTGGGATCTGTGTTTCTTCCATGGCTGGCTGTGCTTCGTGTATGTCTCTGAGATTGTGGATGTGGAGGTATGCCAGTCGCCCTTGGATGGAATTGGTGTAGTCTGACGCGTTGCGCTGGTGACCCCAAACAAAACCCAGACGCGCGCGCACGGGTGTCGGTGGGTGGGGGTTTCCTTGACACACTTATTCTACGCAGTTGGGAGATCGTCAGCGGGTGTTCATTCGAAAGATCCCAGGTCGACCACCGTCCAGAAGCCACATGCAATGTCACCGGAGTGGATGCTGACGAGAACAGCAGCTGCGAGCGGTGATCCAAGGGGTGTTGTTGGGGGAACCATCCTCTTCAAGGGCAGCACACAAAAGTTCTTAAGCTTTTCGTAGATCACATCCTTTGCCTCATAGTTCACCGGCTTGCGCGTCATCAGCTCTATTCTCCCCAGCTTTGTTGCCCTGGTCAGTTCAATGCTCGGGATTGTCTTCACCAACGCGTCAGGCTTCGTGTTCTCCGGTTTGGCACCGAGTGTGAAGTTCGTGATTGGGAGATGTACCGTGCAATTGAAAGGCGAAGACGTGGTTGTTGAAAGAGTGATAGTCATCTCGCGGTCCAGTGGGTTTTTGAATACCAGGAGGTAGTCGTTCGATATAGTTGGATGTGGATGTGCCGTAATTGTGGGGAGGTAATCGATGGCGTTGGACAGCTTATAGAACTTCACTGAAGCTGGGTCTTGATCCGGCTTCATCAAGGATGTGCGGCACGCCTTGCATCTCTTAGAGTGTTTTGCTCTAAGTTTGGTGGAGATCGGATACACCGGCTTGGACTTGTCAAGCTGAGGGACGGTGTGTCGTGATGCGTGGTCGTAGTGGATCAGCTCCTCGCTGGACTTGATGCTTGCACGCCTCTTCGCGCCGTCCATATCCGATGTCATATCAAACTTCTTGATCGTGGATCGCCTGATAAAGTCTGGAATCTCTGCGTCCTTGATCTTCATCTCCTTGCACTGCTTGATCAACGCCTTTGGAATATCAACCAGTTGCCCCTCTTGAAACTGCCGGCTCTGGATGTAGTGCTTCTCCAGATCCGAAAACATCTCCACGGGTGCCAATGTGTTGACTTCACTCCTGACCACACGTGCAAGTGATCTTGGCTTGTCCAGCAGGGGAGTCACGTAGTGGAATTCACACATGGCGCACTTGAGATTGAAACGCTTGCCCTCCTCATCGGACTTGGCCTGCGAGACCACGATGTTGGATCCACACAGCGGGCAGTCGAAGCAGTTTCGTGAGCAGAACGAGTACTCCGGTTTCATCTCAAGCATGCAAGATGGACAGAACTTGGTCACAACCTCGAGTTCAAGACACTTCCGGCACTTGACAGCCTGGCAGTGCTCGCAGAAGTTGAGCGTGGAGAGCGGGTGGAGCGTGTAGGCCTGGGTAATGGTGGTGGGCAGAGCAGACAACTCGAGGTCCGCGGCATCCCGGATGACCAGCGGCACCTTCTCCGAGCAGGGACAGAAGACGCGGACGCTGGGCATTAACAGGAGGGAGTAGCTGGACGTGTGCCCTTTCTCTTTGTTGACAGTACGGGCCGGCTGTTGATGATCGCGACTTCTCAAATTCTGGCTGAAAAGCTCCGATGGGAACGAGTGACGTTTCCGATGGTGACACGCTGGGAACGTGACGGGAATCCCACCATAACGACTCCTGATTTATCAAAATGGGCGCATCATCTTCCAAACTACTCGATGACCTCATGGAGGGCACAAACTGTGAGTTCCAGGCGCTCTCGCACGCCATTCCACCGTCGAATTCCAATCACTAACAATTTATCGCCCCAGTCGATGCCGAGGAAATCGACAGATTACGCAAAAGATTTATGAAACTCGACAAGGACAGTTCGGGAACGATATCCAAAGAGGAGTTCCTCTCCATCCCAGGCGTCGGATCCAACCCACTCGCGTCCAGACTCATCGAGACCTTTGACAAGGACGGCTCGGGCGATGTCGACTTCCAGGAGTTCATCACGGGGCTCAGCATCTTCTCCACCAAGGGGCAGAAGGAGGATAAGCTCAGGTTCGCCTTCGAGATATACGACATGGACAAGGACGGATTCATCTCCAATGGTGAGCTCTTCCTTGTGCTCAAGATGATGGTGGGAAAGAACCTCGATGCAGACCAGCTCCAGCAGATCGTGGACCGCACCATCATGGAGAACGACGTAGACGGTGACGGGAAGCTCAGCTTCGCCGAGTTCAAGCACGCCGTGGAGGACACCGAGGTGGCCCAGACTATGACGCTCCAGAGCTTCTGACGAAAATGTGATGATGTACACTGCTAATATATATTTTTGTTTACGTGTTGTCTCTCGCAAACGACGTATAGAAGGTTCGCTGGAGGCTATCTGTTTGACAGCCCTGCAGGCCTAGTCTCATCTAGTCTCAGGCCTAGGCGTCTGAGGCTGGAAGGTCCGCCCTGGACCGACCGGCGCCGGGTCTCGCGGTCTGGCAAAAAAGGCTGCCCCTGCTCAAAAAGTCTGCGTTGGCTTGGTGATGCGAGCCTCCTAAACCTTGCAACGCGTCGCGCTTTAGACGAGGGACTAACCAGTGAACCTGGGCAGTCGGGTAGGTTTGTATAAGGTTTAGCATGGTCAAAAAAAGAGACAGAGACCTTGAGCCAGTGATCTCACTAAATACTGCTTTCGAGCCACACTTCAACAAACAAAATTCACCAATAACCACAGGCTCAAGACTCTCGTATCTGCCTTGGGAGCTCTTTTCGTAAAATTGCGGAGCGCGGAAGCTGCACCGGCTCGCGACCGTAAACCCCAACCGAGCCCTCTTCCAGAGGAGGAATGTTCACCACCGCCAGTCCATGGTGCTCTATTCGACTTTCAGACCCTTCAATAGGCACTGTAGACACCTCTAGTCTAGTCCAGCTTGAAAACCCGCCCTCGAAACAGCAAGAGAAGCCCATCGTCCACCTTTTTTTGAGACTGGTTTCAGAATCTGTGGCCCGTGTAAGACGATGAAACAACACAAGCAGTGCCGCCGAACGCGGAAGGCATATTTACGCATACTCAACATATCATAAATTTTAGCATAAGCACTTCGACGGCCACAGACACAAGACATTTGGACAAAATAAATACCCTCAAATTTCCTCTTTTGAGGTGCTCGCTCAAAGAACCACTTCCGACACCACCACCGCTCAACCGGTTTTGTGTAAGGCCGGCACAACCCCTCCCTCTTCCATATACCCATCCACCTTCTCCCAACCATCCTCAACACACCACTGCACAGGGGCTCGGAAAAGCTCGTACTCGTATTTATCCCACACACACACTCGTCTTCTCATAAGATCCACCAGCTACTCAAACCACAGTCACAATGTCCTTTGACCCCAACCACCCTCATCTGCCACAAAACCAACACATTGCCCACCATCCAACACAACCGGCCACGCGAACGATGACACCGAACAGTTTCCAAACGTTGCACGACGGCTACGATGTCCCGCTTTTCAAGGTCAAGAAGTTTCTCCCCGATGACTTCCCAAGGGAGTATGAAGACGGCCGTATTCCACTCCGAGTACAGGTCGTCCAAGATCGTGCCGTTCTCCACACAGTCCTCACCAAGCCAAAGAAGGGTATCTACATGTGTTCACACTGCAACGTGCGATTTCAGAGCTTTGGACCACTGTTGGACCACATCGACGCCAACAACATCAAGAGACCGCACAGATGTACATATGAAGACTGTCCTTGGAAGGTTGTTGGCTTCACCAGATTGAGGCAGCTCAACAGACATCTTAAGTCCGTTCATTTGGAGAGAAAAGAGTACGAGTGTACAGTCCCAGGGTGTGGCAAGTTCTTTGGGAGAATTGACTTGCTCAACAGACACGTGAGGTCCATCCATGAGAACAAGAACTCCAGGTTCAACATCAGACTGGAGGCACAGAGAAGATCCTCCACCACTTCGACGGGCTCGACAGGAACAGCAACAACTACCGGGGACTCAGTGGCTTCTTCGCCAGAATCCCACATGTCCAGTCCAGAGATTACACAGGGTACAATTGTGAACTCTTCTCCACACCTTCCACCTCCAGAACTGGCGTCTCAGAGTCCTCCGGGTTCTCGTCCATCTTTCCCACATCAGGTCCTTACGGAAACTGAGCCTACCAACGTCGTGCCTTCCAACAAGTACAAACACACCATCAAGTTCCTCACCAACAGCGATGAGTGAACCCTTGAGTTAATGACCCAACAATTCAAAAGAGATAAAATCATAATGATGCCACCACACACATCTCACAGCAACACACATACATACACACGCAGCTATTTAACGAGAAAAAAAGTTTCTAATAATTTGTCATGCCTTTGTAAACTATTTACATTCGAACACCTAGTTCTTCTTCTCAACGTTCTTTTCACCAACAGCACCGGCGTCATACACCCACAACTTCTCCACCACTCTTTCATCGACAACAAGCTCCTGAGTCCACTCACTACCCTTCTCCTTACCCTTAGCGACCCACTTCTTAGGCCAGTCATCCTCTTCATCCTTAGCCCAGTCGACGTCGTCAAGTTTGAACCTCGTACGCAAGTTCTCGACAACGGCACAAGCAGCACGACCGTACTCCTCAGCGTAGGATCTGTTGTTGTAGAATCTGTAGATACGCCATGGCATCTGAAGGAACCCAAGCAAGTGGTAGACCGGGATGACGAGGATTGGTTGTTGGAATACAGCAGCAACGTTCGACTTGGTCTTGACCGGACCTGAAGACGGGAATTCAGGGGCGTAGGCAGCCTTAGAGTACTCCGAAGGAGTGATGAATGGCTTTGGCACTGGCAGACGCTTCTCACCGTTCTCATCAACGTCTTCGTCGTCTGTCTCCTCTTTCTTGTCATCCTCCTTCTTCTCATCGGCTTGGTCTGCGGCGGCAGCTGGCGTATCGCTCTCTGGTTTTGTTTCAACGACTTCAAGCTTAGCATCATCCAATGGCTTCTCCAAATTTACAATGTCATCCAATGGTTTCACTTCTGGAGCAACGATAGCAGACGTCTCAACCTTTGGAGTCTCTTCCTCAACCTTCTCAGCCTTTGTATTCTTCTTCTCTTCAAATTCCGTGTGATCCAGCGGCTTCTCTAACGGACCTAAAAGACCCTCGTGCAGACCTGTCAGGTATTCTTTGTAAGCACCTCTACCAATGCAGATGACACCACCGTGAGCAGCAGGGTCTGAAACAAAGGCATCTTCGTTGATAATTTCAGCTTCCGTCCACTGCTTGTTCTTGTAGTAGACACCCAAGAGGTTCTTGTAATTGAACTCAGCGGCAGCGGCCTTATGCTGTTCTTCTTGCGTGAGTTCGGCCGGCTTGGACTTAGAGAACCAGTGCTTTACTCTGTTGTACCACTTCTTTTCTCTCTCGCTCTGCTCCTTGAGCTTCTGTGCCTCGAGCATCTCTCTCCGCAGAGCTCTCACTTCAGCAGCGACAAGAGATCTGATCACACCCTGTCTGTTCTCGGACTTAATCTCGAAATCCACACCACCAGCGTTCAACACTGGCTTGACGTATCTTCTGAACACAGTCAAACTCTCGTCCAAGTAGTCATTTGGAGGCGGAGCGACGTACACCATCACCTTCCTGGCGGTGACATTGGGTGGCAGAGGGACATCCGCATAATGGGCCACTCTCTCCATCCATTTCTTTCTCACCTGCTTCACTTGGTAACGGTCATAAGCGTACCCACCAATACCAGCAGACACAACACACCAGAAGATCATCCAGTTGCGAGATGGGAGACGGATCGGTGGGATGCCCATGGCCTTAAACGCTGGGTTAGAGTATCCAGGTGGTCTCTTCGCCTTGACATTCTCCACAGCAGGGGCCTCAACAGGCGGCGATTCCACCACTGGCGCCTCGACAGACGGAGTCTCCGCCTTAGCAGCAGCAGGGGCCTTTTCTGACATCAGTGATGGTCTCCTAGTCCGCCCACGCCATCGCCAGGCTGCGCTCCCACCCGCACCAGCTGAAGAAAAGCGGTGGACGCCGCGTGGCCGTACCGTACACCCAGACACCATAAAAAGAAAAGCGCGGGCAAAAAGCGAAAACGGGGCCGGCGCTGCCACCCCGGGAACCTTGTTTATCGCCAGCAGCTGACAGAGGCATGGGCAACACTCCCTCACAGCATACGACGGGCACTGACAGCGATATTGCAGACGCGTTCTCTCCACAGTCCTCCAACAGCAGCTCGCACACCCCCAGCACCGCCGCCAGACAGGCCATTCACCCGCTTCTCAGCGCCAGCAGCCCGCTCAAAACAGCCCCGCTGTCCTCCTCGTCCAGGATCATGGCCCACAACGACAACTTCACACAGCACGTCGAGAACTCTGCTTCTACGCAGGACGTCACCATGTCTGGCACAGGCCAGTCCAAGGTTAACCTCACCACCGCCACCTCCATGATGAGCATCGACGGCGAGGGCTTGCAAACCGAAACAATAACACAGACAAAAGAATCCGAGCCACAGGCGCCACCACGCAGGAGATCAACTCTGATCCTCACCGACGACCCAGACTACGAAAAGCTCAAGCTTTCCAAAATGAACGACTCTGCCTCCCACGATGCTACGCCTACGGATGACTCCGCTTCACAGCTCGACAAGACGGATACGCCGCCAGCACAGGGAACACCTGTCCCGGAGAACACGGTTCCTGTGGAGATTCAGTGGTTCCAGGGCGGTGAGAACGTCTTCATTACGGGTTCCTTCACGGGTTGGAGGAAGATGATCAAGCTCGTGAAGGATGAGGGCGAGGAGAATAAGTTTTCGATCAAGTTGAGATTGCCTGTTGGGACACATCGTTTCAGATTCATTGTTGATAACGAGCTCAGGTTCTCGGATTATCTGCCTACTGCTACGGACCAGATGGGCAACTTTGTGAACTACATTGAGATCCAGTCACCAGAGTCATCACAAGTTTTGGGAGACGAGACACAGCAGCAATCACAGACACAGTCACAACTCTCTCAACAGCCTTCCCACGCTGCCAACGAGACTGACGAGCCACATAAACCTACTGCAAAGGACTCGAACCTTGGCCTCACTAATGACGACGACGACATGGGTAATGGTTACGTTCGTTTCCACGACATCCAGCCACTCACTCAGAAGCTCAACTACATCCGTGATATCCCGGCCATCTTTACCGACCCATCCGTCATGGAGCAGTACTACGTCACCTTGGACAACAACCAGAACCAGAACCAATCGTGGCTCACTCCTCCGCAGCTGCCACCACACCTTGAGTCTGTTATCTTGAACAACTACTCCAACGCTGACAAGAGTAACAGTTCCGGTGCCCTGCCAATTCCAAACCACGTCGTCTTGAACCATTTGGCCACAACGAGTATCAAGCACAACACACTGGCAGTCGCTTCTGTTGTCAGATACAAGCGTAAGTACGTCACGCAGGTGCTATATGCTCCATTGCAGTGACACATTACAACTTAATGAAATAGAAGATTGATTTGGACGTTGACTTGTAGTCTTCAATCCTTCATGGAGGTCCATACTACAAATGGTGACTTATCTGTATCGTTAATAATCTTTCATTCACATCACTTTGACGTCTTCTTAAGCTTCTTTGCCAAGTGTCTCAAAAGTGGCCCACTCTCCTCCTTCTCATACTTCCTTAGCAGACCAGTTGGCAAATTAAGCAGTTCCTGAGGCGTCGGACGCTCATTCTGCTTCTTCAAACAGAGATCGACAAAGTCACAGAGCTCCTTACTGTACTTCTTCCTTGGGAGGGATGGTGGATCCTCGTTGACGATTCGTTGCAGGAGGTCAAGAATTCCATTTGGCGTGTCCTTCTTGCCGAATGGGAACTCTCCCGTAGACAGCTCGATAAGCATCAATCCTAGAGACCAAACATCACCTTTGATACTGTAGACGGCTCCTTGGATACGTTCTGGAGACATGTACGTCGATGTTCCCACAAACGTGTCAGCGATAGAGTTGTTGTTCAGCTCACGACTCACACCAAAATCACAAATCTTCACTTCACCCTTCGTATTTAACAGCACATTTGATGGTTTGATGTCCCTGTGGATGATCTTGTGTGCCGAGTAGAGGTAGTTCAAACCTTGGAGCACGGCGTATGTGATCTTACTGAGGTACACCTCTTTCAAGAATCCAAGTTTGGCGAGGATATGATCCAGTGATCCGCAGTCCATGTACTCCATGCACATGATGACTCCGTTGGCGTAGATACCAGCAACTTCTTCTGATGCTGGGAGTTGTTGTTTCTGTTCGTCTCCATTGTCCTTTTCGTCGGGCTTTACCGTGGAAGCGGCGGAGGCACTGCCATTGTCAATGAAAACAGCACCGTAGAAGTCAATCACATACGGGCTCTTCACTTCGTTGAGGATCTTCAACTCTCTCAAGATCTGGTTCTGGACCTTGAAGTTCTTTTCAAACATGATTTGCTTCTTGGCCATGATCTTGTTCGTTGGGACGTGAAGCACCTTGGAGACAACACCACTCTGGCCTTCACCCAGCGACTTCAGTTGTAATAGATCTCTCTGTTTGAGTGCAAATTGCTTGTTGATCGAGAGCGTGAGCTTCTCAAAGTTCTCAAGCAACTCCATGTCTTCCGAGGTCTTCGTTGATATTGCAGATTTGGGCGTCTGGAGCATCGGTGTCTGTGAGAAGCCTGGTGAACTTGTTGCAGAGTTAGATCCTGACGAGGTTGGCTGACTCTCATTTAGTGTGAGCTTTTTGAGATTTCTGCGCTTGAGCGTCTTCGGTTGAAAAATGGACCCTGCGGATGTGGATGGAGTGGATGGGGTGGTATCGTCCTCCCGTGCCGAAGATGCACTAAGTGGTGGCAATTGGAAAGAGCCTGCAGACGAGCTGGAGAGCGATGCTGTCCTTAGTGGTTTGGGTGAGTTCGATATGTCCTTGTCCAGCAGGATGGGCGGCAGTGGCTTGTTTCTGCTGGCATTCAGGCTCAGTGTCGAGGACTTGCGGTGTGTGGACATTTCGTCGTTCCAAGGTGAGCGTGCGTTGTTCTTGAGGGTATCTGGCTCTGTGCTGCTTGGAACGTTGCTGGGTCGATGGAGTGGCTTGTGTGTTGCAAGGGAGATCGTGTTGAACAGATTTAAGGAATTGCACAACCGACAGGTTCGACACTGAACCAGAATTCAAGGCTAAATTCCCCAAAAGTCGCCTCGCGCACCATCTGAATTTTGGGGCGTGTCGGGGATTTTTCTCGTTTATTTTTAGCAATGGAACGAGATCAAGCACTGCATATCCTAAAAAGGCATTCAACAACTCTTATATACCCGCGAAAAACGAGTGCCTTCCGCATCGGGCTGTCAACGTCGTTGAGCTGCGCGAAAATCGTTCCCTCGCCGCTGCCCGCCACAGGCAGGCGAAAAAAGCGGACAACTTCATCGAACAAAGCCCGGACCATTGTGAAACGTTCACTTCCACAAGACAAATTCCCCAACTTTTTCGTCACAAGCTTTTGTTAACCCTTTTATCCGTTCCATTCCACATTCACCATCCTCCTTCTTTCAGGAACCGTCCTTTTTGAAACCATACAATTCATACAAAGAGAGACTTGACTCACTTTCTAAAGGAGCTGAAGCTAGAACACAGAACAGAACGATAAAACTACAAAGATGTCCGAAGACTGGAAGAAAGATCTCAACCTTCCTGAGAAGGACACAAGACCACAGACTGAAGATGTCACGAAGACAAAGGGAAACTCGTTTGAAGATTTCTACTTGAGCAGGCAGTTGTTGAAGGGTATCTTCGAAGCTGGGTTTGAGAAGCCATCCCCTATCCAAGAAGAGAGTATCCCCGTTGCATTGGCTGGTCGTGATATCCTCGCCAGAGCCAAGAACGGTACTGGTAAGACCGCGTCCTTCATCATCCCAACATTGGAGAAGGTCAAGCCAAAGGTTGAGAAGATTCAAGCTTTGATTCTTTTGCCTACCAGAGAGTTAGCCTTGCAGACATCACAAGTTGTCAGAACATTGGGTAAGCACTTGAAGATTGAGTGTATGGTTACTACTGGTGGTACCTCCCTCAAAGACGATATCATGAGATTACAGGAGACTGTTCATATCCTTGTTGGAACACCAGGTCGTGTTCTCGATTTGGCTTCTAGAGGCCTGGCCAATTTGTCTCAGTGTTCTATGTTTGTCATGGATGAGGCTGATAAAATGCTTTCTCCTGAGTTCCAGTTGCTGATCAACCAGATCTTGGACTACTTGCCGAAGAAGCACCAGTCCCTTTTGTTCTCCGCCACTTTCCCACTGTCGATTCAGCAGTTCATCGCCGACAACTTGACTAACCCGTACGAGATCAACTTGATGGATGAGTTGACATTGAAGGGTATCACCAACTACTACGCTTACCTTGATGAGGGTGACAAGCTGCACTGTTTGAACACACTCTTCACCAAGTTGCAGATCAACCAGTGTATTATCTTCTGTAACTCTGCTAAGAGAGTTGAGTTATTGGCAAGAAAGATCACTGAGTTGGGCTTCTCTTGTTTCTACTCCCACGCTAAGATGCCACAGGACGCCAGAAACAAGGTTTTCCACGAGTTCAGACAAGGCAAGGTCAGAACTTTGGTGTGCTCCGATCTTTTGACGAGAGGTATTGACATTCAGGCCGTCAACGTCGTCATCAACTTTGACTTCCCAAAGACTGCAGAGACCTACTTGCACAGAATTGGTAGATCCGGAAGATTTGGTCATTTGGGTTTGGCCATTGACTTCATCACTTGGAACGACCGCCAGAACATGTTCAGAGTTGAGAAAGAGCTTGGTATTGAGATTCCAAAGATTCCAAACAATGTCGATGAGAGTCTGTACGTTGCCAAGAACACCAAGGCTGTTCCAAAGCCATTCCCAATCCAGTCCTTGCCAAACGCCTACACCGGTGGTTACGGCTACAAGGGCCAGCCATCTCAGGGCCACCCAGTCCAGGCCCAGCAGCCACAGTACCAGCAGTCCACCGCATCTCCTCAGCAGCAACGTACCACAGCCACTGCTCCACAACAGCCACAGGCACCATTGCCTCCACAGGGCTACCCACAGTCCTTCGGTTCACAGCAGCAACAGCAACAGGGTTACCCACAAGGCTACCAGCAGGGTTACCCTCAGGGCTACCCGCCACAAGGTTACCCACCGCAGAACTACCCAATGCCAGGATACCCACCACAGAGTGTTCCACAGGGCTTCCCACCACAAGGTATGCCACAAGGTGCTGCTCAGTACCCACCACAGCCGGCTCAGTCGTCCTAGACGGTTGATCCCATATTGTTTGTGATGACGTCCATGTTCGTTATTTGATTTACCAGAAAAAAACTCTTGAAAAAAAATCAAAAAAAAAGCCCTTCACTTCTTTGTTTCTATCACCTCTTTCTTCACTTTGACACATCCATTGTTTTCTTCCATCTTTTGTTGGTATCTACCACTTTGTGAGCTTTGACGCTTGTCAGTACTATTTCCGATGCATGTTGCCAATGTATCCAAGGGATGTGGAACGCTTGTGTCTTTGTACTCGGTTCTATTTGTTGTCATCTTTATGGTTATGATTGTTACGCTTGTGCCTGTTTGTTTTCCTGTCCTCATCTCTTCGTTGGCTGTCTTTGGTTGTGGTTATTTGTGTACGGTGGTGGGCGGTTTAGACGAACCACTCTTCATCCAGCTGAGCGAGGCAAGTCTTTGCTTTCCCATCCATCTTTTCATTCAACAGCCACATCCACACATCCCAAGAGAAGAGAAAGACGTCATATTGTTGGTTTGTTTGGGTTGGTTTCCTTTTTTTTTCCATCTCACTTTTCATTTCCCATCATGTGCTGTCTCTAAACGTTGAATTAAGAGTGCAATACGGTTGTATAGATATTAATGGAGTCTTCTCCTCTTCCTGTTGCCAAAACCCGAGCGTAGAGAAGAGAGTGACGCAAAAAACCGGAGTCAAACGCGCGCTCGAGTCAGCTGCTGGCCCTACCATAATTGCTATAATTGCTTTTATTAGGAAAAAACCTGGACACCATCAAAAACTTCT
This sequence comes from Petasospora rhodanensis, assembly GCA_030569395.1. NCBI lineage: Eukaryota > Fungi > Ascomycota > Saccharomycetes > Phaffomycetales > Wickerhamomycetaceae > Petasospora > Petasospora rhodanensis. The sequence continues at coordinate 96,456 of JAJMKQ010000249.1, forward strand.
GGAGCGAGTCATGCAGCCTTTTCTGCGATGTGGATTTCTGGAGTTCCTATTTTGCAACGAAGGCGGTCGTCGTTCAGAGAGCATCCGCATTCTTTCTCCCCAAATCACTATGTCTCTCAACTTGCTCGTTATCGGTAACGGTGGCCGTGAACACGCTCTTGTGTGGAAGTTGGCCCAGTCCGCTACCGTCAACCACATCTATGTGGCCCCAGGTAACGGTGGTACCGATGAGCTTCCTAACGTGTCTAACGTTGCCATCTCCTCTTCCAAGGGTGACTTCGAAAAGTTGGTCCAATTTGCTGTTGAGAAGAGCATTGACCTTGTGATCCCAGGTCCTGAGCAGCCATTGTGTGACGGTGTGTCCTCCTACTTCAAGAAGGTTGGTATCCCAGTCTTCGGCCCATCTGAGAAAGCTGCCTACATGGAGGGTTCCAAGACTTTTTCCAAGGACTTCATGGCCAAGCACAACATTCCAACCGCCGCTTTCAAAAACTTCACTGACTTTGAGGCCGCTAAGAGCTACGTCCAGAGTGTCTCCCACAACGTTGTCATCAAGGCTTCCGGTATCGCTGCCGGAAAGGGTGTGCTGATCCCAACCACGAAGGAGGAGGCATTCGACGCCTTGAAGCAGGTCATGGTTGACAAGGAGTTCGGCTCTGCCGGTGATGAGGTGGTTGTTGAGGAGTTCTTGGAGGGTGACGAAATCTCCATCCTGACTCTTTCTGATGGGTACTCGTACTACAACTTGCCAGCTGCCCAGGACCATAAGAGAATTGGTAACGGTGACACAGGTTTGAACACCGGCGGTATGGGTACATACGCTCCTGCTCCAGTTGCCACACCATCCCTCATGAAGGAGATTGACACCACTATCATCAAGCCATCCATTGACGGTATGAGAAGGGATGGTTTCCCATTCGTCGGTGTCCTCTTTACTGGTGTGATCATCACCGCGACCGGTCCAAAGGTGCTGGAGTACAACGTCAGATTCGGTGACCCAGAGACTCAGTCCGTTTTGCCGTTGCTCACAGAAGACACCGACTTGGCTCAGGTCTTCCTCGCTGCCGCTGAAGGTAGACTTGACTCCGTCGAGATCAAGACCAAGCCAAACACATACGCCACCACAATTGTCATTGCCGCAGGTGGTTATCCAGAAAAGTACAACAAGGGTGACAAGATCACGATTGATGCCGACAATGAGGCTCTCGTGTTCCACGCCGGTACCGTGAAGAAGGAGGATGGTTGTGTCTACACCAACGGTGGCAGAGTCATTGCATCCACTGCCACCGCTTCTTCCCTTGAAGAGGCTGTCAAGAAGGCCTATGCCGGTGTTGACAAGATCCACTTTGACAACAAGTACAGCAGAAGTGATATCGCACACAGAGCTTTCAGAGACGCTGCCAAATCGGATCAGGGTCTTACATACGCCACAGCCGGCGTGTCGGTGGACAACGGTAACCAGCTCGTGGAGAACATTAAAGCTCTTGTTAAGTCTACCAGAAGACCAGGTGCCGACTCCGACATTGGTGGGTTCGGTGGTGTGTTTGACCTCAGTGCTGCTGGCTACAAGACCGATGAGACTTTGCTCGTTGCCGCTACTGATGGTGTCGGTACCAAGCTCAGAATTGCTCAGATCTTGAACATCCATGACACTGTTGGTATTGACCTTGTGGCCATGAACGTGAATGACTTGGTCGTCCAGGGTGCCGAGCCATTGCTCTTCTTGGACTACTTTGCCACAGGCAAGCTTGACATTCAAATTGCCGCTGACTTTGTCAAGGGTGTTGCTGATGGGTGTAAGCTTGCTGGGTGCGCTCTCGTCGGTGGTGAGACATCTGAGATGCCGGGCATGTACGAGCCAGGCCACTACGACACAAACGGTACCGCTGTCGGTGCTGTGAGCAGAAACAAGGTTCTTCCAAGAGTTTCTGAGATGGCCAAGGGTGACGTTTTGCTTGGCCTCAAGTCTGATGGTGTCCACTCCAATGGTTTCTCTCTTGTGCGTAAGATTATTGAGACTTACGGCTACTCGTACACAGACGTTGCTCCATGGAAGCCAGAGTCCACCATTGGTAAGGAGCTCCTTGTCCCAACGAGAATCTACGTGAAACAGCTGCTCAAACCAATCCAGAAGGACTTGCTTTTGGGTCTTGCACACATCACCGGTGGTGGTCTCTTAGAGAACATCCCAAGAGCCTTGCCAAAGAACCTCAGTGCCCGTGTTGACATGAAAACCATCCCAGTTCCAGAGATCTTCAAGTGGTTCGGCCAGACCGCCAAGGTGCCAGTGATGGACTTGCTCAAGACCTTCAACTGTGGTGTTGGTATGGTTGCAATTGTGGAGAAGAAGAACGTTGCCGAGGTGACGAAGTTGCTCGAGGAGGCTGGTGAGACCGTCTACCAGATCGGTGAGTTGGTTGAGAGAGGGGATGATGCTGGTACCATTATCGACAATGCTGAAGGCTTGTACTAGGCTTTGTAAAGTAACGACTATATATTAATGTCATGTTAGAAGGGAATATGTACAACCGTGTAGGACACGTGATCACTCTGGCTGGAATGGATTCTCTTTGAGAGCCCTCGTGATCTGGTTCTCCACGTGCTGGTACACAGTGAAGGCAACACCACCAGAGGTTCCAACCTTGAGCAATCTTGGAACCCAACCGGCCCAGAAGGCCTTGACACCCTCTTCAACAAATATTCTGTAGGCACAGTTCAACGAGTTCTTGTACAAATAGAAAGTCTCACGACTCTGCATTCTGGTCTTGATGACATCAATAGGTTGTGTGACAGCGACAACCATGACAGAACTCGTGACACCAATGGCAAATGTGAGGTATGTGTTCATCTCACCCCCGTGTGGATTGAAGAACGAGCGAAGCCATGTGTACGTACCGAATCTGACAGCACTGTTTGTGGTTTGTCTTATCAGGGTTGGAACTGTACCTTGGACAAAACCTCTGAATCCCCTCGTCTGCCAGATCTCAAGTGCAGCCTGTGTGATGCCTGTTGGTGGAGACTGGTCCCACTTCTTCTTAGCAAGCACCATTGGATGATTGGCCAGTGATTCAGTAGCCTTGTGGAAGGTCTTCTTTGCAGTGTTTGTTGCAGCCGCAGCAGCTGTGGTCTTTGCAGGTGATGGTTTGACATCCTCCAATGGTGATTCTTTCAACTTTTCTCTTCTGCTTCTGATCAACGTGCTCTCAATCATTGTGGTCTTGATGTTCTCGAATGGAATAATCCACAGAGACTCGACGAATCCGGTCATTGCACCAGCAACAACCAATCTTGGGGCCGATGTCTTACCGTTATCAGTGGCCATGAACTTCGAGGCCCAGTTGAATACCATGAACCGGGACCCGGACTTCACGGCATTGCCGATGTTTAGGGCACCGCATCCGCTGAAGTAGTGTTTGAACTGATGTTGGAGTTCTGGAGATGTGATGACTCCCTTAGGATCTGGGATACGGCGATGGAGTTGTGAGACGGTTTTGGCGAATTCGAACGGGTATGTAAGGGTGGTCTGAACGACAGAGGCGACCACTCCTGAGAGAATGGCCGTGAGGAGGTTTGGCTGGGAGAGAAGAGTTAGTGGGATTCCTACTAGTGATGAGGTTGCTATTCGGAACTTACTTCAACCTGGAGATCCCTGGAGAGCCTTGAGTGGCTGCTCATTGGTCTCGGCGTGAGTGTGGGCTCATCAGACATTTTCTGGTGTGAAGGGGGAAAAGGCTAGCAGCGGCGTTGACACAAACCTTGAGGAGCCCTTTGAAGGAGACGCAAAGGAGATGTCAGAGTGGAGTCCATGTCGGCCGAGAGCGGCGGCCAAAATTGATTTCCGAGGGCCGCCTGGGTCACATGTAGCTATTGCCTAAATTGTTATTTTCCGAGGGCCGATCCCCTGCACAGTACAGCGGCGATCTTTGCGTAGGGCCGTCCAGTCAGGGAGCTATCCCTGGCCAGGCCCGAGTGATAAGGGGGCGGCCAGGGGCAACCAGGGGGTATCAGGGCGGGTGGGCCTGGGACACATCATTCGAGACGATCACAGAGGACAGAGGTGGCCAACAGACACGCTGAGGCATCACTGAGAGCATACCCAGCTCAGCGCATTGCGTGCTCGTAGCGCCCAGGGGCAACGGTTGTACGCGTTTCTTTTTGGCGCTACCCGCTGCGTTGTTGGCCTTTTCCTTTTTTTTGCGGGCTCGCGGCCGTGAAACGCGTCAGCCTCCTAAATAAAAAAGATCGATTTGTCCTTTTCGTCCCTCCCCACCACCTCGTCGAGGGAAGCCCGTGAACACCCCCAAGCAAAGATGTCTGCCCCTGCTCCCACCGGCCTGGCTGCGCTCGTCAACAACGGGCCAGTCTCCATTCTGTCCTACTGTCTCTCCTCCATTCTCATGACCGTCACAAACAAGTACGTTGTCAACGGGTTCTCCTTCAACATGAACTTTGTGCCGCTCCTCGTGCAGTCTGTCGTCTGTGTCGCTTGTATCGCTGCTCTCAAGGCCTTCGGTGTCATCACATACAGACCACTTAACAAGACCGATGCTAAGAACTGGTCCCCAATTTCCGTGTTGCTCGTGGCCATGATCTACACTGGTTCCAAGGCCCTCCAGTTCTTGTCCATCCCAGTGTACACTGTGTTCAAGAACTTGACCATCATCCTCATCGCCTACGGTGAGGTGATCTTCTTTGGTGGCTCCGTCACTCCAATGACCCTTGGTTCCTTCGCCTTGATGGTGCTCTCCTCCATCGTTGCTTGTTACGGTGACCAGCAGGCCCAGGCTGTCGACTCCCTCTTCAACCCAGGTTACTTCTGGATGGCTACCAACTGTTTCGCATCTGCCTCCTTTGTCCTCTACATGAGAAAGAGAATCAAATTGACCAACTTCAAGGACTTCGACACCATGTACTACAACAACATGTTGTCCATTCCAATCTTGCTCGTTTCGTCCTTCATCCTTGAGGACTGGTCCCCAGAGAACTTGGAGGCCAACTTCACCCAGGCTTCAATCATCGCCATGATTGTCTCCGGTTTCGCCTCTGTTGGTATCTCCTACTGTTCCGGCTGGTGTGTCAGAGTCACCTCTTCCACTACCTACTCCATGGTTGGTGCATTGAACAAGTTGCCAATTGCCCTCTCAGGTTTGGTGTTCTTCGATGCTCCACGTAACTTCTACTCTGTCTCCTCCATCTTTTTGGGTTTCATTGCTGGTCTCGTCTACGCCGTTGCCAAGCAGCAGCAGAAGAAGTGAGTAGGGGATTGGGTTGCCACGGTGAGCTTATGGACATCTTGACGGTGTGTATACTAGAAATTCTGCCCGGTATGGTATAGAAAAAACGGGAAGCTCAAAATTCTACAGGCTCTCTTCAATCCGCCATCCTTGTAGACAAGGATTGTACCCTGTCTGCGCGCTTATCAGAGTGGTCGACCTCAAAGTTTGGGGATTTGCGTCCCAAGCTGGTGTGAGCGCGGGTCCAGCTTTGAAAACAAGTTGGGCTCGCGAGACCGAAGTTGACAGCGCAGGCGTCGTTGGCGGCCATCGACAGTAGAAACAATCGAAGCAGACACAGGGATGGCCATCGAGATTCCACAAGCGCTGGAGTCGTCTCCGGACTCGCTCTTCAGAACACACACACTCCACGAAATCACAGATCTCTCACAGTCTTTAACGTGAGTCCACCCGGTCCACAGATCTAACATCTAAACACACAAAACTAACCCAACACAGAACTGCCGCACAGGAGAAACACAATGAGCTCAGAAACCTGGTGGCTTCCCAGTACAGAGACCTCCTGAACACGGCTGATCAGATCATTGCGATGAACGAGGTGGCGAAACGCGGTGATCGTGGGCTGTACAACCTCTCGTTCATGTCAAACCCGAGATTGAACAAGATCATGCAAGTTGAGAGCAGCATCTCCAAGTGGAGACCACAGAAGGAGGTAGTGTTGAGTAAGAAGGCCGAAGAAGTGGAGAAGAAAGCGGAGTTGTTTTTGGAGATGTCAAAGTTCTTGAACTTGAGTGAGAAGGACTCGGTGGAGACAATTGAGACAGTCTTGACCTCTTTGCCCGTGCACGAAGCTTGGTTCAAAGAGAAGAAGGCAGTTGTGGATAAAAAGGTCTCGGATCTCCAAAGGGTGGTGCTTGCCAAGGTGGAGACGATGTCATTGGAGGAGCTCGTAAAGATTGACGAATTTGCCATGTCTACAACGTGGTTCGACAGGACAACGATAGAAGATACGGTGTATGGGACAGTTGTGCGCCTGGTGACACTGGAAAACCTCAGGATTGTGCTTTCAAAGCTCAGCAAGTTCACAACCAAGTTAGAGGAGAAGTACAAGTCACAACTCGAGGTGATGCTCCAGGACCTGCATTCGTTGATGGATACTATCGAGGATAAGGGAAACAAATTGGAGCTGTACCAGTTGGACTTGGACGACGACTACTTGCAGAAAATCGAGTTCCTTACAAATGGCCTGCTCTATGAGAAGTATCAGAAGATTTCCACAGATATCAAGGGTGTGCTCGAGACGCTCAAGTTTGTGGAGGAGATCAACAAGGATTTGCACCAGGGATACATTGAGGACATCAAAGATGTGGTGGCGAAGTTCAAAACACAGGCAGAGAAGGATGAAAACAAACCTCTGGTCAATTATCTCTCTGGAATACTCTAACGATATCAACATTAATGACAGCATTCCTCTGTTTCAAGAGACCGTGTAGAAATGAAGTACATGACCCGACTGAATGCAACATCGTGAATTCAACAACACTCATGAGTATCATAATAAATAAGAAGAACCGGCCTGGGTTACGCTTCTTGTGCACAGAAACGACCAAGGACCACTTGAATAAATAATGCACTAACGTGGATAACACATCAACGACTTATAAATAGGGCGACAGGGCAGGAAACACAACACACACCAACCGGGACGAACTGAAAACAAAAGCATCTCTGTGAACAGAGGTACCCGTCAACCCTGCGGTTGTCATAGGAGGTCAGCGTACACTGGTGCCATTCTGTCAATAAATAGTGTGGGAAAGCAAACACCTGGCCAATCTCCTCCCTTTAGGATATTGGGGGGTTGACGACGCGTGGAGACCAGTCGGAGAAATGAAGGGGCATATGGGGCATCAAAAGCATCAGATCATAAACGGGGAAAAGACATAACGGAACGAAACATAAAGTGCAAAGGGACATCTCAGGCAAGATCTGCATCCCGCTTGACAAGGAGGTCGTACGTGTCATCCATGATCACCATCTCCCTGTTCTTCGCCATCTGTTTGTCTGCCAGGTCTTTGAGCCCCTCGTACAGGTAGAAGAACATGAAACCAATGTCTTTGTTCTCCTTGTCCATCTGCTTCAACGCGTTGCGAACCGAGTTTGGATGGTGGCGGTGAACAACCCGGCGCTCGTGTAGGCCGATGTACCGCTCCATGAACTTGTCCTTTTCTTCCGGGTCGAGCTCCATCCAGGACTTGTAGCGTGACGTCAGATCCAAGTAGGAATACTCCTTAAGATACATGAACTGCTCCTTGAGGCGGTCCAGCTCTGGGCGGGTCTGCTGCTGGAAGAGGGAGAGCGTAGCCGCCGTGGGGCCGAGGGAGAGTCTGAACGTAGCCGGCTTGGAGAGGTACTTGAGCGTTGTGGAGAGCATTGCGGATGGTGATTTCGGGTTTGGGGGTGTGATACGGAGCCTAGAAGTCCTTGGGTGTCGAGCGTGAGGGGCGGGTGCCCCGCTATTTATACTTGCCGTCCAAATCTCCTCACCAAATGCGGAGAAACTCGTGCGGAGAGCGCGCAGGGCCGTGTAACTTCACCGGATGCGGAAAGACATCCTTGCACCAGTTGAGCTTCCCCTCTTCTGGGCCCACAGATCAACGGCTCGGTGTCACTCCACTTTTGGGGAAACAGGGGTGGGCGCATTTACTGATAACCTCATTGGACAGACGTGTGCGTTTATGTAGTATGTGTACGGCTCCTCATTCCTTCACCAGCAGATCGAAGAAATCTTCCGGGAACTCTGCCGTGCTGGCGCGTGTGGCCTCCTTCTCCACCAGGTCCTTGTACAACAGGCCAAAGATGGCTGGGATGTCGTCGTGCTCGTCCATACCTGAGGCAAGCTGCTTGTAGTAGTTCTTAGTGCGGCCGTTTTTCTCCTTGTACAGCGCCACGAAGCTGTGGATAAACTCCCTTTTCTCGTCGTCTGACAGTGTCTTCCATTCTCTGAACTTGAGCAACTGAGTCGTGGAGTGGAACGATCTCGATGGTACGATCTTAGCCATCGTGCGATGTGGCTTGACAGTTAATAAGGTTGTGCGGTTCGTCTGCACCGACGATCTTAGGAGTCTGGAGAACATTTTGAGGTCTGTAGTGTTTGACGGAGATTCAGGTACGCTGTGCGTTTCGTCTTTGGGTGTGGTTTGCAGAGCGTCTCTTGGGCGAGTAAGCGTGGGGAGCGCAATTGAGTTGCGAGCAATGGAGAAGTGAATATGTAGAAGGAAACGTGCGAGGGCCCTGGTGTTCTTTTATCTGTGCCAGGCCGAGCGGAATGATTGCTTGAATTTAGAAGCTTCAGGTCTCCACGTTGCTTCAAATTTGCTTTCTCTCAATTTCTCACAGGCATCCCCCATCACTTGATGGAGCCGCGTAGGAGCATACACACCGCGCCCGCGGCAAAAAGGCGTGGGGTGCGGGCCGAGGGCCGTAGGGCTGTACGGTCGGGCATTTTTGGCACCCGTAGTCGAGGGGCGAACCCGTAGTACCCGGCCAATCCGGTACGGGTGGTCGGGTGACGGGTCGTACGAGGTACCCTGCCATAGTTAAGATACCCGTACCATAGTTAAGAATGAGTCATCATTGTTGCAAGAATACACTTAGTAAACTTCTTTGGTATTGACTAGAGCACTTATTCCGTACTCTTAATTCAGAGAATGTAGCTTGTATAGACATTATAATTGTTTCGAACTCTTTAATACGGGCGTATTAATGGCAAGCTCAGGTCACCAGCAACACCTGGACACCAGACTTACTGGTCGCTAGTTTAGGCAATATTCGCGAACATTACGGGACCCGTTACGGGACCCGGCCGGACGGGTGTACGGGTGGTCGGGTACGACCTCGAGTACCCGACCGTACAGCCCTAGAGGGCCGGATACGTGGTGTCCAGGTGTTTGAGTCTTGCTTACGTGAGCCAATTTCAAGCGAGGACAACACCCGGACACCATCGACGTGCTGCTTCCAGTCCACTGCGCGCAGCCCCCGCGGTGGTCACAGAGAGGAGCCCAATTGCTCCCCCGTAGTTGGGCAGGACTAGGCTCCGCAGATTGTCACCACAACC